>JNEY01000185.1:56919-73494 GCA_020875895.1 Aphelenchus avenae
GGGGGGGGGGGGGGGCACGGCATGTGTGGCATGTGGCATGGCATGACGGGTGTCCGCGTCGTCTCCTTTCCGATGCTTTCCTCTCCTTTCCTGATATTCCTTCGGGGCAAATGGACATGATGTCCAAGTCTCAATCGATACCAAGCCGAAGCCGAAGCGCTAAAGTCGTATTAAGCCAAAGTTTAAAACGTCGAAGGTTCACTTGTACGTGTACTGACCGGCGGCGTACTGGATCGAGAAAACTTTTCTAGAGGGGAAATCATCTTACCATCTTACCCTCCTCCGCATTGCGCTTTTTCGGCTAAATACGTGCTCAGGGAATTATTTTCCAGACAGGCGTTAATCGGCCTCATTGCGTTTCTCTGAGTCATTCAAGCTTGTACGTTTTTATTTTAAAAATGCACATTGTGTTTCAAAAGCCCCCTGAGTTCTTGTACCCTTTCGGGACGCGTCCTCGGAAAACTTATTTCCGCGTTCCCTCCAATGTTGTTTGTTGTTCGCATGTCAATTACGTGCGGCGATGAGTCCCCACGTGTGTTTACGCATTTCGCAAATACCCACGTCTCGCCACTGTTATGCTGTTTTTGCGCCCGTTTCCGTGGCGCACACATTCGTCAGCGAAAACAAGCTTCGGCCAGCCGACCGAGTGCAGACGTAAACAAGCGAAAATAGCGGCCGTGGAGGGAGGAAGCGTCATTACTTGCCGAGGCGAGGGTGACTCTTCCCAGCGGCGCAGCGGGCTCTCTCCGGCAGTCCGCTGTTTCGACGCACTCTCAGTTGGTCGCTTGGACGTGATGACCTCGACTGGGGAAGTGGAAAATGCGCGTCCATTGCTTGCTTGTTTTGAGCGTTATCTTCCTCGTTAGGCCGCCTGCGCACAGTTTTTTTCCGATCATTTGTGTGGAATTATGGGCCATTTTTGCTTGAGGGATACCAACGCTTTCGCTATTTACTCCCAAAGCCAGTGCCCCGGACATCCTTTGGTCTTTCGGACTCAGTTTGCTTTTGGAGGAACTTGTGAGAGTCTTAAGGAGTCGAGTAATGCTATCCATGGCTACTTGGGCACAGGTTGTAGGCTCGTAGAATGAAGACTTTCGACTCTTTTGGAGAGACGCTGGCGTTATGTGGTTAGCTATCCCGTTCCCTACTCCTACTAGCAGAAGCAAACAGGGAAAGCCAAATCGAAAAACTGAAGCTGTCTTTGCCGCTATGCTCAGTCCACTGTCGAGAGAAGCCCCCCTCCCCTTATGAATCCTGGCCAGTCAAGGTTCCTGTTATCGGTAAGACGGTTCCCACTGGCGGTTTAATAGCATGTCCAATTTGTAAAAAGATTGTTTATCCCCGGTCGATTTCACTGACATTCACTTCGTGATTCACTTATCCGACGCCCATTCGAGGGAAGCCCGGTTTTTGTTATGAGTCTAGCAGGACGCTTAGTAAGCAAAAAAGCGACAAACAACCGCCATATTTCTGACGAAGCTACCAGTACCGTCGTTTTATGCGTGTGTGTATTTGACGAATACAGTCCCATCTATTTGCTTCATCTTTGGCACTTTAGAGCTCCATTCCTCAATTCTTTCGTCCACTTATCTATCCCAGCTATTGTTCTACTTATTCCTGAGCTACGTCCACGAACGCAATGGATATTCCGCGAACGTCGGACGTGTTTATCCGGACCACGATTGATTCAGGTGAGTCTTGAATGACATTCAAAGCATCTGTAATGTCCGAAAACTTGTCTAAACTTCGGAATGCAGCTGACACGAACAGCTTGGATCCGAGCATTGCCTCCTCGAACGACTTTGCCACCGGTGAACGAGTGCCGGTCGACCTCGGTGTGGACGTGGCTGCATACGGAACGCCGGTTCCTGGCAGTGAGGTAAGATCGCTTTCATTTGCTTACACTACACTTTACCGCACTGAAACTTCCTCCTCTTTAGACCCCTCTGAACTGGTCCACCACGTCGATCGGACGCCGCGAGAATGTCTCACTTCGTGGAGCGCATTCGCCCGCCGATTCCGGCATGATGGACGACTCGCCGCCAGCGAGCACTGCGGAAAGCATCTCCGAGACGGACACGACCGAGAGCAGTTCGGCCATGGACACCGAGCCACCGATCGACTTGACCACTCATGAAGGTAAGCTGTGGCTCAGGACATCACATTTAATTTTCACTAGCAACCGTTTGCTTCACTGTGCTTAGCTTATGCGGCTTTTTAGAGCGTCACGTGTTTACTGAGCCGACGGACGAATTTCGAGGTCAACAGCCCAGCGAGGACCAAAAGTTCGCCTTATCTGCCGAGATCGAAGAGCCGCCAATTGCGGCGGGACAAGACGTCGAAACTAGCGAGGTAAGCAGCTAGGGAATGCTTCGTTAACGTCGACTGACTGCAATCTATTGACGCAAACTTTTCTCGATTTAGGAACCCGACGCCGCAAGAGCTCAGCCGGACGCACTTTCATGGAACGCAGTAAGCAGTTTCTTCTGGGACGGACTGACTCGCCTCGAGCGCCTTCCGTTCTATCCGTACCTGCTCACCTCGTCGGCTGCGCTCGGAGGACTGTGTCTGATGCTGCCGAGTAAGTACCGTTTGCTGAGTTACAAAGCTGGGCTCTGTCGCTCTTCCGGGAAAGCAACTTAGTGCCCTTTATTTAGGATACGAAACCGTGCAAAACTTGGGTAGGAATCTTTTTCAGTGGTTTTTCCTGGCTAGCACTTTAGCAGTTGCCCTAAAGATTGCTTAAAAACGCTGAAGATAAATCATGACCATAAGCTGTCCTTGCTTCAGCTACGGCTTAGACGTTTCCCCGATACCTGTCGTTTTCATCGATCATCATAAAGTAATTTTTTCACTTACAAATTCAGGCCTCGTCTCGGGCATGCTCATCGGTCTCTACGTCTCGCACGTGATCTTCCTCTGCACGGTGGTCTCGAGCCCGGATGGCGCCAACCAAGTGGAGGATATTACATCCGCGGAGAAGGAGAAACTAACTACCCCAAAGGACGTCGTCGTCAAGGAGTCGCTGGAGGAGTCGGTATCGATGGTGTACGAAGGGTGGATGAACATCCTCAACGAGCCCTATCACCCCTTCACGTTCCACGTCAACGACATTCAGGTCAGTTGCGGTTTGACAATGGTGGAAATTCGAGCGGAACTTTCATGGGTTTAGACCGTTCTCGTTCGCCTCGAAGGCAGCCTTCTGAAGATTTCTCGTCCGGAACGCCCCTTACTCAAGCACGCCTTCTACGAAGACCCTACGCTGACCGATGACGAGCCGAAGATGCTTTCTGTCAGCGTCTACGACCTCTCTCACGCGACGGCAAGCCGCAGTATTTGAAACCAGGGCTATATCGAAGCCATTTTAAACTAAATAACTCTTAGAATGTCAAGAACTGTATAAGTAAACAAATTAAACTATGACCAATATTCAAAAATTGAACTTTCGATTCACCCTTGTTTGAACGGTAATGCTTAATATAGACAGCGACCCACGCTGATTTTACCTCTTTGTTGGCACAGCATCATCGCTTGATTTAGGTGGCTCTTCGCCCGAAGCGTCTCGCCAAACGCCGATGGTGGGTCCGCAAGTACCCCATCTGCATCAAGCTGCCGTCACCTGAGTACGAGCAGCACGACCGCGACGATTCGCTGTTCCTCTCAACGCAAGAGGACGTCAAGGAGGAGCTCAAGGAGCGTCAGCGCAACTTCGTCCAGAAGCTCTTCCGCCGCAAGAAGCACCGCAAGGGCGGCTCAGCACAGAGCGGTGATAGTTTGCGCCGCTCGGCAAGCGCCGAGCTTCTCGGACGCAAAGCCCGCTGGTCGGAGGAGCAGTCGGAGGCGGAGGACACGGACGCGCACTGCCACACCTACGGCGGCACCTGCAGGAGCAGGTCGTCGGAGAACGTGGCGAGCTCGGCTCCGCTGGCGGCGCTGAAGCGGAACTACCCCGGGCAGACGACGAGGGCTAGCAGGAACATCTACCTCTTCGCAAGGTCCACGCGCGAGAAGGAGCACTGGTTCCACAAGTAAGTTTCAAAGAACGTGAGGTTGTCGAAAAGCGATCATGGGAAGCACTAACTAAGTGTTGCTACATTGAGTAGGGTACCAAACGGATCTGGCGTCTATTTACCTTGTGTATCTTCGGCAAAATTCGGTTTTATGGAAGCTAAAAATGCACCAGAATACCAAAGCCGAAAATGAAGTTCTGTCCTGTCCCTGATTTGCGCTTCAATAACCCACGACTTGCAGGCTCCGTCGCGCTTCGAACAAGTATTCGGCGGCATATGCGCGTCTCTCAGCTGGCATGGAGGACGCTAACGACAACTTCGCACACGGCGCAAACAGACGTGCACTGCATGCCGGAAGTTCCGCACAGAAGGAGCGTACCTTCGAACACGCGAATGTTCCTCAGTTTGCCACGGAGAAGTAAGTTGTGGGCTTTGGTACTTTCGCCGCAATGAGACCAGATGGACACACAGAACTCATTCAGAGGCGTTCATGGCTTCGTCGAGTACGCCCGTCAAACGGCCAAGCGACTTCCGGTGCGCGAGACGGAACGCGGCGGCGTCATTCTGATGGATATCGGTCGGCAGGAATGGGAGCGACCTTCGTTCAAGCCCGACGACAACATCGTCTTCATCACGAACATGATCGTCTCGCGGATTCTCTACGACTTCGCGAGGGACAAGACGTTCCAGAAGTTCGTTCACGACAAGATTCAGGTATGCCAGCTGGATGAGCGGGCCCAGTCATTGTCTATATTGGCTGTGTTCAGAACAAAATGGCCTCTCTCCATCTGCCCTACTTCGTGGAGTCCCTGGAGCTGACCGCCTTCGACCTGGGCACCGACCTGCCGACGATCCCGCGCATCTACCCGATGTACGTGAACGACTGGGGCATCTGGCTGGACTTCGACCTCAAGTACGTCGGCTCCATCAAGCTGCGCATCGAGACGAGCGTGAACCTATTCAAGCTCAAGTACAACGACTGCCTGGAGCAGCATCCTGGTAGGTGCCCTACTCACTTTGATTTATTAAAGCAGCGCTTGCAAGGAACGAGTATTTTTCGGGTTTATGACACATCTGAAATGGATTTAGCTATGTCCAGTTCAGTCTTTCAGTAATTAACTCGCAAGTTCAGTACCCATTTCCAATGCACTGCTCCAGGATTTTGGGTATAGAACTGAACTGCTTGATTAGTTCGGTTCAGCAATGAGCTGGCAATTCTGTTGAGCACTGCTGACCTGGAAAATATAGCTACTTCCGCACGTTTTAGCAGCCACCGCTGGTAAACCTGGCCGTACCCGTCGAGCCCTACCCCCATCGCTTCGCTACATACCGAGCAACTACGCCGACGAAGAGAAGATGCAGTCGGCAGAGACCTCTCCGGACGAGGACTACGGCAACAAGATGCGGATGAGCGAGCCCGTCACGACCAAGAAGAAGCCCGCAAAGAAGTTACTGTCGGTAAGACGTTTTATTTTCGTAGATTCATTGATAATTTTAACTTTCAGTTCATCGACAAGGTGGCCCACTCGACGATCTTCAAACAACTGACGGACCTGAAGCTGGTGCAGGACGCTATGGAGGGTCTGGCTGACACGCAGATCGTCATGCACGTCGAGATCACCGAGATCGAAGGCGTCATGACGCTGAACCTGCCGCCTCCGCCGTCGGAGCGCCTCTGGTAAGTCGTTACAGCTTGTCCCTTCGTTGTTTCTTGTAAGGATCTAGGTCCGTAGCGTATCTTACGACCGACCCGTAGCGTCCTGGTACGGCTCGGAGTGAGGTACGGCGGGGTCAGAACAGTACGAGGTACGGAATGACTTTGGCTTCCGGATCTTCGAAACTTTGCCGTGCCGTATTACGGCGCATATCGTACTGGTACGAGACGGCATAGTCTGTACGAAACCGCTTGAGTTTCCCGATATTTTATTTTCTTATGAAGCCGCATCCCCTTCTTCAGGTGGGGCTTCCGCGAGTCGCCCGTGATGAAGATCACCTCCACGCCGGAGATCGCCGGTAAGCCGGTCCACCTCAGTGCGCTCAGCGAGTGGATCGAGTCCAAGTTGCGGCTGATGCTGGACAAGAACGTCATCATGCCGAACATGGACGACTTCGTGCTGAAGATCATGGACGCCAACGAGCTAGTCCAGCCGGAGCTCATGGTGCAGTAGTGGTGGAAACCACCAGTGTTGTATATGCGGTCCACTGTACATAATAATAAAGTTTTGCTGTAAATAAAGCTGATGTATTTATTTCGATTTTCCGCTATGAATGCACGGGAGATGGGGTCGACTTTCGGAAATTTGGTGAATTGACGTCGGTAATTAGGCTTCCTTTACACTGCATGAAATGGCTACTACTGAAACGCTATAAGGCGTTTACCGAAAAAGTCGCTTTTTCGTGCGCTCGCGTGCATTAATTATGTAATTGGTCACGCCGTTCGCACTTTATGCATCTTTTGAGAGCAGATTGTTGAATTTCCACTTTTTCCATCGCCATTTCCATTTCCAAAATCCCTGCCATTTCCATTTCTATTTCCCACTAGCCGAATTTGCCGCCATTTCCATTTCCAAGCCATTCATTTCCAGGGGTAAAATTTGCTACACGGGACCATGGTTGGGCGCGATTTTTTTTAGCTCCCGGACTGGGACCGGAACTTTGTGGACAGGGAGTTTCGGTCAGCGTAACCCGAATGTACCCGGGGAGAGACGGGTCAGTGAGGATGTTACCTTAAACTATGCTAGATAGAAATGGCCCGCCGCTAGGCGCCGACCGACTAATATTTTCACTATGTATATGAAATTCTTGACTAAAATTTCGTTGGCTTTGCCGCGGCTGGCCAGGTTGACCTTAGCCTGGAAGTCGAATTGGGCCGGCCCGGACTGGGGTGATGACCGGGGACGGAATCCGAAACCCCGGACTCCGGGACCGAAACAGCACAGCCCTACACGGGGCCTTGCTAAGTGGACCTGCAAGCCAAATGATATACCGAACCTACAAAGAAGTATCCGGATACATTGTCTGCAATGTGGACCGCTTTAGTGTACGGCACACAATGATAACTTCTGTACGCTTGTGGGATTACGGCCATCTGGCGGGCGGGGGCAGATCGGACATAAGGGGGACCCTTTGGTAAAGAAAAATGTGGAAATTAATGGCATTTTTTTCTTGCCATTTCCATTCATTTCCATTTCCCACGGGCCAAATTTCTGGCCATTTCCATTTCCATTTCCCACTAGCGTCATTTGCCGCCATTTCCATTTCCATTTCCGGAAATGGAAATTCAACAACCCTGTTTGAGAGTCGATTTTTCGACTGCTACACGCGTAAGATGTAATGCTGATTGAGGTGTAGGTTGCTTCGCGTCAACGGTAGCGCCAGGGCTTCCTGGACGCTCGCTGAAGCATCGGCATTCTGTGGTCTGTAGCAGATTCCCGGGCGATTCGTCTCGGTGTTTTCTGCGTTAGCCAAAGCACTTACGAAGGTCCTTGTCTGCCGGGTTTCCTAATGCTACGTGGTGGTGTATTGCAGCCGGGAACGGTCCTTCCGTTCTGGCTCGGGTCTTACGACACAGAAGCCGAGAATGAGCTATCGATAGTCTGCATGACGACAGACAAATTTTGGCACTGTTCTTGGCACTAAACTTCGGACAGGAATGCTAAAGATTTGTCAATACATGGCACTTTAGCGAACATTCCAAGTTCCAACAAAAAACTGCGCGTTCCGGACTCCGAAATCCGATTTGCCACAAAGCTAAAATCATTCCGACACGCCTGTACTCATTCCTTTCGAGACGAAACATTTGCTTGTTGTCACACGAACGGAAAGACGCTACAATCGCGCTGGCCGCACAAAGCGTTTCGCTCCCCCACAAGGTCCCATATGGCCGGATGGACGGCGGTTTGCGTGGGAATCCATTTACCCGCACGCGAAAGGAAGATGGTATGCAGCTGACCGTTTGCATAAGTGGATTGATCGATTCACCATCGCTTCCACCCGGATGCCAAGCGTCGTGTTTTCTTAACGCTCCCAATGCTTGCTATTCTTGTACCAAGCGGTTTCCAAGCGCGGTACTATGGCTACGTAATGCGCTTACTGCACGTTTTCAGTTTGTCATAATCGTCAAGGATGCCTGGACCGCGAAAGCTGAGGCGAGGCCGACCTCTCGAGAACTGGAAGGCGGCCTTCAACGACATCATGAAGAGGAAATCGGCAAGGATCCCTGCAGCCACAACCCGTCAAGCAGTCCAACAACGGGCCAACAATAGCGACTGCGAAGTGCTTTCCCCGTACACGGTCTCCCTGCGCTGCCCCGTAAGTGGATAAGCTTTTGGCGCATAAATCACATGATATTTAGCTGTCGAAAAAGCGGATCCAAGTAGCCTCGAGAGGCGTCAACTGCACCCACCTTCAGTGCTTTGACTTGGCCACCTTCCTCGAGGGTCCTGCAAGCAGCGGGTTATGGCATTGCCCCATCTGTTCCAAGGACACGAAGTTGGACGGTCTGCGAATCGACGAGTAAGTGCTAAGTGGATAATCACTCTGTCTATGACATGCCTATGCCTGACCATAAGATGTGGGTCAGTAGCCAAAATGAGCTAGGGACATAGATGAATCAGATTCTGTCGCCCGGCCTAGCTATGCTTCAGTTGCGTGCACCGAAGCTGCAATCCATGCTGACCATTCGTTCTAGACTGCTCAACGAGATCCTGCAATCGTTCGCTGCCGACGCGAATGTCCAGGCGGTTGAGCTGCTCAGCAACGGCACCTTCCAAGGTCATCGTGCAGAAGTCGCTACACCGGATGTCTGTATCAACGACGAGTCTCCGTACAAGCCGGAACCGAAGGGCGTGAAGTCGGAGTTGATGGAGGAGTCCACGATCCATCCCGATCCGACAGGAAATGAAACTATCTCTCCCAGTGCTCCGTACGTGCAGAGCGGTGTGGCAGCTGACGTAGCGCAGACAATTAGCTCGTCGCAATTGGCGGTGCAAGCAGTGTCTTTTGAGGGGGTAAGCCTTGGTCAACAGGTTGCAAAGCACAATGATTTTCAGGTCAGTGTAAAGCCGATATGGCCAAGTCCTGCATACTCGACATTTGCTACGTCTGATGTCTTCACCTACGATGCTTCGCTGTGTGCGCTGGCAGCGAAGACCATCGAACCGGCACCGATAGAGTCGCATAGGATTCAGCCAGAGCCGGCAGGAAACGACGCGGTCTCTCCGGGTGATCCAAGCGGCCTCAAAGCCTATGAGACGCAGCCGGCTACCGTGCCGATGCCGACTGAGGAAGAGGTCGGGACGCTCAGTAGGGTAAATTCGGATAAATAAATAATTCGATAAATCGCACTTTGACCTTAAGGTCAATGCGGAGCCCTGCTCTCCATGCGCCGTTGAGTCCATGAACGTCACTCAGCATCACTGTGCGACGGAAGCGATGATGTTCGACAAGGTCCGGTCACATCCCTCTAGATATTCGTTCAAAGACGCTTTGCCTTAAGGAGGTGCAAACCGCATGTGTAGCGAACGACACTAGTGCGGACGTCGTGCAGGGAATGCGTACCGAACTGCAACGCGTCTACCAGGAGATGTACGCAGTCTACCAGCAGCTCTTCGCAGAGAAAGCGGCGCGGCAGGATCTCAACGTCAAGGTGTGGTCCGAGTAACTAATCGGTATCCAGCATGCTGGTTCCAGTTAGCGAATACGATCGAAGAACGGCTGAAGGAGAAGGAGAGGCTCCACGCCATCGAGCAAGCTAACCGCAATATAATCAAAGAACGGCTGAAGGAAAGTGAGATGCTCCGTGACACCCAGCAAGTTAACCGCACGCTTGAAGCTCGGATTCAGGTAAGAACCACGGCTTGCGCAGTGCTCACACGTGATACCGCCTGGACGACAAGACGTCCTGACACAATTTCGGGAATGATAATTCGAATCTCAGGCTGTGACCGCATTCCGTGTGCAGGTTTTAGACGTTCATTCAGCTAAAATCTGTTTAGGTTCTCATGCAGCAGCTCGACGCGATGAAGAAGGCAAAGGCCGTAGAACAAATGGTAGTAGCCAGCGTAGCGGTAAGACAGTGTCATCGGCGCTTGTCGGTGACTTAGTAATTTAGACGTGCGCACAACAGTCGCAAGCAAGCGCCACATACGCCCAGCACCAACAGCAGGAATACGTCCAGCAACTGCACGCACGCATCCATGCGCAGCAAGTCGAACGAGAGGCCTACATGACGCAACTCCAAGAAACCGCAAAGGAGAACCTTGTCCTCAAAGGAAAGCTGAAAAACGTCGAGGCAACTGTAGGAACTGCCCACAGTGTTTCGGCCGTGAGTACAAGTTTTAGGCAGCCTATTTCGAGAAGCGACTGAATGATCAGCGGCTCGAGATCGAGGACCTGAAGGCGAAGAACTCCGCACAGGCTGAGAAATACGCCTCTGAAGTCAACGTTCTCGAAGGAAAGCTGAAAACCTTAGTAGGAACTACCGACTGGATTGCTGGTCGTAAGCACACGTTTCAGGCAGAGTACTTCAAGAAGCGACTGAACGATCAACTGCTTGAACACGATTTTCTGAAATGGACGAATTCTGCACAGGCTCAGAAGCACGCCTCGGAGATTGCGAGGCTGAAGAACAATGTCGAGGGTCTGACGGACGCTGATGGCTCTTCTCGATCTAAGGTGAGGGTCTGACTGTTTGATACAGACTTGCGCACAGCATTCACAAGAAAGCGTTACTTATGCCCAGCACCACTCATAACACTCAGGCAACACGATATGATAGTTGGTACTTGATTATAGTAGCCAAAGCTACCTCTACGTTTCAGGACCTGAAGCATATGTCGACGAACAGCAACCCGGTAGCAAGTCAACTCAGCTCGACATTCAACGCTAACGGCGAGTCTATGAAGCGACGTCAAAACGTCGTCACATTCGGGTCGACTGGACTGACGGACAAAACAGGTGAGCACTAAGATGCAGTTCTCGGCGAGCTTGTGCGCTTAAAAAGTTTTTTTAAAAAAACTGGACCACATCGTCTCAGAAAGGCGTTGCCGCTTCTTACCCCTGTGGATCTCGTCAGAATTTTACACATCTTTAGCAGCACTGTACACGCGGGCTACTTCACTGCTTTTAGCGTCGCCTAGCGTCGATCAGGCTGGACATCATTACGTGTTCGACACACTCCTGCCGCCTCCGCCAACGCCACCAGTTCTCCCACCGGTCTCTGCTTCGACGCTCAAGGGAGGACGTGAAGACCCGAATACATCGACTCGTGAGATGAACGAAGAGACTGTGTAGGTGTATGACCTCGTGTGTGAAGAAATTTGTGAAGTTGTTTATGTTGTTAAATATAAATAAATGTTCTGCCAAGTAGACATCGGAGGCTGCAAAACGGTTACAGTTAAGGCTGTAACTGACCAACTGCTTTACGGTTCGGATCCTATTCCATTAGCCATTACGGAAGCAGAAGCTTATCTAAGACGTACGCGTGAAAGTCGAACACATGCTAACTTTGTACTCGTCTGTAGCGTCACACTGATAGTCGATTCTCACGGCGATCTGATCCCTTCGAGCCTTGGATGGGACCGGACATAGACTTTCCTAATTGCAAATCGGGTTCCGACAAAAACGACTTAATTATGCTTGCGCTACATAAAATGGCCGTGGCTACGCACAATTTTGCACTTTGTCGGTCAAACGCCTCATGCGTGCATACCTATGTGGCATTTTGCTGGAATACCGTCATAATGCCGATTTCCTAGGTCATTGGAGTCAAAGGAACCTTAATTCTCAGTTCAGCACGAAGCCACGTCAAATGAAATCAACAATAGCCTTCGTCGTGCTAGTGACTCAAAAATCGTAAAAGAGTGCAGCAGGCGCTTAAATCGCGCCAGTATCTTCCGCCGTTCGGTATTCCTGACCTTCAGCGTGCCATTGCGTGGAAAACGAAGGATCCGTTCTTGCCGAGTTAGCAGGATACGCGAGCCAAGAGTTAAGTTGTCGACTCTCTGCTGGATGACGGACAAGTTTTGCTGTACACAGCTGTTGGCTTGTTTACCCGTGTATTCCGCTGCGCTTGTTCCTTGAGCGTTGCAACTACGTACTATAAAAGACTGCTATCTTGCCTAACTGGACGATAATGTTAAGGTGCTACGAATGCGACGGCACTTTCGTCCAATGGCGCTTGGCGGAAAAGTACCCAATTAGCGATGAGATGGTAAAAAGTAGGAGACCCCTTGGAACGAGGCCATGTTAAAGCTTGACTGTATCGCCACTACACAGCGCATTGTCTCGTGTGTTCCTCAATGCTTACTTGCTTAGGAGGCGAATGTTTTCGTTTGGTGCCAATAGCGCAAAAGCGACGCTGCAATCGAGCGGTGGGACAAAGACTTTCTCATCGTCCAAGGTCTCATATGGCCGCACTGGGTCGCCGTCCGCGTGGTGTTGTGCAGTGACCGCGTGCGAAAGCCTCTCGCTCACTTCCGCGATGCTTCCTGCGCTCAAATGGTGTCATGCTCCTGACCGTTTGCAAGCGTGGATTGATCGATTCATCAGCACTCCCACCCGGCTGACAAGCGTCGTGGTTTCTTAATGCTCGCGCAATGTTTTTCCGCGGATTTGTGATGCACATAAAACTGCTTTGTAAACAGCGCTTCTGCAGGAAAAAATGACGTGCTTCAGCTCCTCCTCCTCCTCTACCGAATCCCAATCCCTAAACTGCTCGGATCAAGTCTGAATTTTGACGCTCTGACTTCTCTCTACCTGAAGATCTGTACTGCAAACTGCGAACGCGCCGATATTGCTAACTAAGCGGTTTATACGCGTGGAAAGAGGACTAGGTAATGCCGCTCATTGTATGCTTTCAGTTTGTCACAAGCGTCAAGGATGCCTGGAACGCGTAAGCTGAGGCGAGGCCGACCTCTCGACAACTGGAAGGCGGCCTTCAACGACATCATGAAGAGGAAATCGGCAAGGATCCCTGCAGCCACAACGCGCCAATCGGTCCAGCAGCGGGTCAACAATGGCGACTGCGAAGTGCTTTCGCCGTATACGGTCTCCCTGCGGTGCCCCGTAAGTTCGTAAGCTTTTGGCGCATAAAACACATGATGTTTAGCTGTCGAAAAAGCGCATCGTCGTGGCCACAAGAGGCGTCAACTGCACCCATCTACAGTGCTTCGACTTGACCACCTTCCTCGAGGGTCCTGCACGCTCGGGGCTATGGTATTGCCCCATCTGTTCCAAGGACACGAAGCTGGACGGTCTGCGAATCGACGAGTAAGTGCTAAATGGAATCAGGAAAGCTGGAGAAAATCTGCTTTTCATCTGTCTGTCCTAGCCAGATTTCAAGCTGACACAACCGGACGCTGTTGCTCAAGTTGGGTTGTCCTAGATTGTTCAACGAGATTCTGCAGTCCTTCGCCGCCGATGCGAATGTGGAGACGGTCGAGCTGCTCAGTGACGGCACTTACCGTTCCCATCATACGGAAGGTGCTACGCTTGATGCCCTCATCAACGACGACGAGTACGAGCTGGAACCGGTGGACGTCAAGCCGGCAATTTCCGCTGTCCCTTCCGAACTGGCAGGAAGCCATATGATCTCACCCAGCGGTCCGCGTGATCCGAGCGGCGTGGCAGTCGACGTAGCGCAGTCGGTTAGTGGGACGCAACTGGCGCTCGAAACAGTGGCTTCCGAGGAGGCAAGCCATTGCGAGCAACACTCAGAACACGTTGATTTGTAGGTCAGCGTGGAAACAATTTCAACAAGCCCTCTTGACTCGACACGGTCTGCATCCGATGTCTTCACCAACAACATATGTACCGATGTACCGGCAGCGGAGGCCATCGAATTCGCCCCGACAAACTCGCCGGCAGGAAACGACGTGGTTTCTCCGGGTGATCCAAGCGGCCTCAAAGCCTATGAGACGCCGCCGGCTACCGTGCCGATGCCGACTGATGAAGAGGTGGCGACGCTCAGTAAGGTAAATTCGGGTCCTCGCAGCTATGCGTAGCACTTTGACCTTAAGGCCAATGCGGAGCCCTGCTCTCCATGCGCCGTCGAGTTCATGGATCTCGCTCAGCATCACGGTGCTACAGAAGCGACGTTGGTCGATAAGGTCAGTTTACGTCCCTCCAGGCTTTCGTTGAAGGACGCTTAGCCTTAAGGAGGTGCAAACCGCATGTGTAGCGAACGAGGCTGCTACACACGTGCAGGCACTGCGCGCCGAACTGCAACGCATCTACCAGGAGCTATCCGCAGAGAAAGCAGCGCGGCAGGATCTCACCGTCCAGGTGCGATCTGAATATAACTAATCGGCTTTCTTCTTGCTAGTTCCAGTTAGCGAATACGATCGAAGACAGGCTGAACGAGAAGGTGAGGCTCCATGACATCGAGCAACTGAACCGCACGTTCGAGGCTCGGATTCAAGTAAGAACCACGGCTTGCGCAACGGTCTCACGAGAAACCCCTGGCCGAAAATGGGTCCCGCCCGTCCGAAAGTTTCTTTTGCCGGAAGACTTAAATTGGTTCCGTGTTCGGCAGAGACCGGAGACAATTTCGCATAGGATATATCGAATCCCCGGATGGGGCCCCGTTCCAAGTAAAGTTGGTACGCGTTCATTCAGCTAATCACTTTAGGTTCTCGTGCAGCAGCTCGACGCGCTGAAGAAGGCAAAGGCCGTAGAACAGCTGGCAATAGCCAGCGTGGCGGTAAGAAATTGCCGTCGGCACTCGTCAATGACTTAGTAATTTAGACGTGCGCACAACAGTCGCAAGCAAGCGCCATCTTCGCACAGCACCAACAGCAGGAATACGTCCAGCAACTGCATGCACGCATCCACGCGCAGCAAGTCCAAGGGGAGGCCTACATGAAGCAACTTCTAGAAAGCGTAACAGAGAAAATTGGCCTCGAAGGACGGCTGAAAACTGTCGAAGAAGCTGTACGAGCTCCCGACTGCATGCTGGCCGTATGCACAGGTTTTAGGCAGCCTATTTCGAGAAGCGACTGAATGATCAACACCTTGAAAACGACAATCTGAGGGCGTATGCCTCCGAAGTTAACGTTCTCGAAGGAAGGCTGAAAACCGTCGAGGGAACTGTAGGAACTCCTAACTATATGGAGGTAGCGAGTGCAGGTTTCAGGCAGAGAATCTGGAGAAGCAACTGAAGGACCAACGGCTCGAGAACGACAATCTGAGGGCGAAGAACGGCGCAGAGGCTCACAAGTACGCCTCGGAACTTAGCGTCCTCGAAGGAAGGCTGAAAACCATCGAGGGAACTGTATGTGCTACCGACTGCATGCTTGTCGTAAGCACAAGTTTTAGGCAGAGTATCTCACGAAGCAACTGAATGGTCAACGGCTTGAAAACGAATCTCTGAAGAAGGCGAACTCTGCACAAGCTCAGAAGTACGCCTCGGAGGTTATGAGGCTGAGGCAGGCTCTGAGGGAAGCTGATGACGCTTGTCGATCTATGGTGAGGGTCTGGCTGTTTAATACAGACTTGCACACAGCAATCGCAAGAAAGCGTTACCTATGCACAGGACCACCACCAGAACTACGTCCATCAACTCCATGCTCGCATCCACGCGCAGGAACTCGAAGGAGAGGCCTACGTGAAGCAACTCCTAGAAAGCGGAAGAGAGAAGACTGTCCTCGAAGGAAGGCTGAAAACCGTCGAAGCGACCGTATGATCTACCCACAATGTTTAAGCCGTGAGTACAAGTTTTAGGCAGCCACTGTCAAGAAGCGACTGAATGATCAACGGCTCGAAAACGAGGACCTGAAGGCGAAGAACTCCGCACAGGCTCAGAAGTCTGAAGTCAACGTTCTCGAAGGAAAGCTGAAAACCGTCGAGAGAGATGTAGGAGCAACCGACTAGATGATAGTCGTAAGCGCAAGTTTTAGGCAGAGTACTTCAAGACGCGACTGAACGAACAGCGGCTTGAAAACGACGACCTGAAGGCGAGGAACTCTGCACAGGCTCAGAAATACGCCTCGGAAATCACAAGGCTTAAGAATAACGTCGCGGCTCTGAGGGACGCTGATGCCGCTTCTCAATCCAAGGTGCGACGTCTTCGGCACGAACTCGACGATAAAGAGAAGGTAAAGCCCTGGCCACAATGCCGACCCCGAGTCCGAGTCCGAGTCCGAGTCCGGGACTTTCAAACTTTTTTGAAAATTTCGTCAGGACTCGAGGTGGGCTCGAGGTCTGTGGGGCTCATTCTTGACCGATTTCGATGCCGTTTTCGAAGTACATACCATTTTTAACGTTTTGGAACCCGTTTGTCATGATTTTAGAGCATTTGGCCTGCCCAGAAAAAAGTTATGCATGTTCATCCGAGGTACACTTATTTCGTCAGGACTCGAGGTGGACTCGAGGTTTGTGGGGCTCTTTCTGGACCGATTTTGATCGGGTAAAGTATGCGGACGGTACAGAATTTAATTCTGATACGATTAAAGCCGTCCCCGTCTCATTTGGAACCCTCGAAAAAAAGTTACACGTGTTTTGTCGAGGTTCACTCTTGATAAGGGCCCACTTCACGGATTTTGTTGTAAATACGTTTGTACGTTCC
>JNEY01000185.1:108779-120796 GCA_020875895.1 Aphelenchus avenae
CATCTGTGCGCTCCTTGCGGTCACAATGTGCGAATGCACTGGACATTTTTGGGTCTACGTAACCTTTGCAAGGATTTGGACCGATTAGTAGTGATTTTCTCCAACCAACAATAGAGCTTCGTAGCCTGCGTACATATGCTTGGCATCGGAGTTTATACCTGCTTCTACTTGCCGGGAATTTAGTCTTTCGGAGCCAAGCATACCCGTTTTTATAGCTTCCTTGGATTTCCCAGGGAAATTCTTCCAAGGTTCCAGTCTCTATAGTTGAAAATTTACCGATGTCATCGTTTTGACAATTTCATTTCCCTTATGGCTCGTTCCTATTTGCACCCGCGAAAAAAACACCTCCATTCTGTCCTCATTCGCGTGACTTTAGGATGCAGTGCGCGGAACCGCCGAGGCGCAAACGCGGCTCGCTGCGAATCGTCGCGTTCGTAGCGGTCGTGTTCAGCACCGTCGCCATCACCGCATGCCTAATCACGTTCCCGCTGGTGTTCCACTACGTGCAGACGCTGCAGGCTGCGGTGCAGGTACGCACCTTCTCATCACATGAGGGTTCAGGGATACGCGTGTCTTTAGGGTGAGGTGGAATACTGCAAGTCCCGCTCCAAGGACATGTGGAAGGAGATGGTCGACGTGGAGCTAGACGAATGGGACAATGAAGGTAGGTAATAAGGAAAACGCGAGACAACATTTACGAAAGCAGTAATGTTGCCGTAGAAAAGCGTTTATGCAAAATGTTTGTGTGAACAATTTACGAACAACGAATCTGTGCACAAGCTTTTTTTACGCAGGCGCTGCAAATTTTTGCACAAAAATACTTTTGCACAAGTCGAGAAGTGTTTGTCGCACACTTCGCTCGACCAAGGAAACGGTCCGCAAAATATATGCGCGTTTTGCAGACGGTGAACCCAACGACGTCTCCGCCATCCTGCGGCGTGTGACTCGTCAGACGGATAGCGCGCTTTGCTGCACCTGCCAGCAGGGACCACCAGGACCGCCTGGACCACCCGGTCCTGCCGGAAAAGACGGCGCTCCCGGTGACGGTCCTGGCGAGCCCGGGCCACCGGGACCGGACGCTGAGCTCCACGATCGCATCCTGCCGATTCCACCGCAGTGTCCGTGCCAGGCGCCACCTGGACCACCTGGTCCGCCTGGACCACCTGGCAACGATGGACAGCCGGGCTCCCCGGGAAAGAACGGCGAGGATGGCGCACCCGGACCGCCAGGTCAGCAGGGACCGATCGGACCACCCGGGCAGCCAGGTCAGCCCGGCCAGCGTGGACCACCAGGAGAACCCGGACAGCTCATCCCCGGCGAGCGACCACCGCCAGGTCCACCTGGCCAGCCGGGCCGACCAGGACCGCCAGGACCACCCGGTCGGCCAGGCCCACCAGGCAAGGACGGAGAGAACGGCCCGCCAGGAGGACCAGGAGAACCCGGTCAGCGTGGACCACCAGGACCGAACGGACCCCCGGGACCGGTAAGTCGGTGCCGAATTAATTATAATTCTAATTGACAGGGTTTTTCATTGTTTCAGTTATCATAATTTTTATAAATTTAATTAAACAAAAATTTATTTTTCAGTTTCCTTATTTAAAATTTTGACAAACTTTCGCAAATAAATGGCTTAATTTAGCCTGGACAAGCCGGCCAGCCAGGAGCTCCAGGAACGTGCGACCACTGCCCACCGGCCCGACTCGCGCCAGGATATTAAGCCGAAAGTCGCATACGCATTTCCACATGCATTTGTTGCGAATAAACGATACTTACCGCAATCGGTCCGAGCTGGAACATGACGTTGGCGAAATTCTCCGCGAGGAATGCGCCACGAAGATTGCGCAGCTCCTTGCTCCGAAGGTCGGCGATCATCCTCTGCATGGAGGGCTCCCACGCGTAGAGCTTGAGCACTTTGATCCCGCTCAGAACGTCGTTCATCAGCTTGAGACGCTGGTCCTTGAACTCCATTTGGCGTTCCTAAGAGTACACAGTTTGCTGGCATAACGGAAGCAGAAGCGTTTTCCAGTTGCGCTAGGCTTCCGTTTGTACCCAAAAGACCGGCAACCGTACAGGTCGTACCGTACCGTACTGCCCTACTCTCGGTACGGAGTAGGGTGCAGGGGGATGGATCCGTACGGTACGAAGTACAGTCAGGCAGTATGGCATGGGTTCGATTTCCAGGCGTTCTATAACGATTACGGGCCGTAATGGAGCCGTACCGAACCGTGTTACGGCTCGTACTGCCGCCCCGTACCGTACGGTGTGGAGTACGCGGTATGGGTGAGGATCAGTACGGGTTCCGAGTGCAAGTGCCGACCTTTTGTGTACCCTATGTGGGGACGTCACCATTATCCGAATCGCTGACTTGACCGTCCAACTTTCGATCTATGGTGCGTTCGGGCCACAGTAGAATAGGGCTCAACGGAGAACCGGCAAACAGAACGATGTGTACTAAGCGATATCCCATGCACAACCATGTAATTTGTAAGGATCGGCACCCGTACCATGCTCCGTACCGTACTGACCCACCCACAAAAAACTCCGTACCGTACAGGACGGTACCCTACGACAGTAAGGGCCGTATTACGGTGCGGTAGGGCACTAGTACAGGGCGTACTACCGACAACATTGGAGCCGTACCGTACTCCATACTGGTCGAGCCCACCCGTACCGCGTAAGCCGTACTGTGCTGAGCCACCCGTACCGTACTCTGTACCGATAGGACAGCAGTACGGTTCGATACGGCCTTACGTATACGGTTGCCAACCTTTTACCCCGATGACATAACTTAGTGAATGCTCCCGTAGCTTGCCGTCAACGTTAGTGGCGACGGTGCTTACCTCAAACTTGAGCGCAATCTTGGACGCGAAGTAGTTGATGGGGAAGACCAGCATCATCACCGCCAGCCCGTAGAAGGTGTTGTGTCCGATGGTCAGAAAGAGTCCGACCACGGAGATTCCCATCTGAAAGACTTGCAGTGGTCACGCTGAACGACTGATAAACGGTACCTCCATGAAATTAGCGACTAAGCCCCAGCTGACGTAGGACCAGAATTCGCGAATGCGCTCGATGTCCGTGGTGACCATGTTGAGCAGCTCACCGGTGGAGATCCTAGTGCGCACTGCGGGCGACAGCTTCAGCATCTGAAGAATAACTCAGTAGACATGGTTCTCGATTGATACTTTCCAAGAGTTGAGTCTCGCTCGTTTCACGTCTCTCCTAACCCTTATAAGGTGTATTGTCCGCCCTTTTTGCCCTTAATAGGACACAGCGTTCTTTCGTAGCGAACTCACCTTGTCGAAAATAGCGCTCGTCAGGATGCTGCCAACGTTCATGGACGCGTAGAAGTTGTACATGTCCGAATGCGGGAAGAGCAGCCTCGATATGAAAGAGATGACGCAGATCAGCGAGACCCACAACAGCGACACCCAAAGTGGCTCCTCGTTGTGGAGAGAGTCGAGTGTAGGGCTACAACACGCTGTCATTAGAAAACGGGACTGGATCAAACGGAAATAAAAGGTCGGCAACCTTACTGTTGATATTGCATAACGAGTACGGGCCCTAGTGGACTCGTACCGTACGTCCTGACCGTACTAAACGGTACGGCGTACGGTACAAAGGGGATGGTCAATACGGTAAAGGGGGTCCGTACGTTACGAGGTGTCAGTACTGTATAGCGCATGGTACGCCGAGTGGGGGTCAGTACGGTACGGGTGCCGACCCTTAGCGGAAATCCGAGAATAACAAGCATGCGTAGAACGTACCCGAGAATAAAGCCGGGTGCCAGGAACAACGCCGATATCAGGAGGCACCAGAACACGCTGGTCCCTAGCGGTACCCAGGTGCATCGCACGAGCCGGACGAAATAGCTGAGCAGGCCTCTTCGACCCTCGGTCGGCGCCGTCGATACGAACTTTGAGCGTAGGAAGTCGGCTCGGTCCCTTAAGGTGATAGTGAAGGATTAACGCATCTACGAAGAACACTGCTTACTGCTTCTCCAGCGCCCAGATTTCGTCGAGCTCCACCGGTCCCCGGTAGCCCTTGACGATCATGCCCGAGGCCCACGAGAAGAAGAAGTTGGAAATCGCGGCGCGGCGGTACTGCGGCGTCACCTCCTAAGAAAGCGGACGCATCGTAGCGGGTTTCCTTCCAAATGCTGCTTACCTTTTCGCCGTCCAGGTGCTCGTAGTCCCGAGAGAGTCGGTCTCGCATGCACAGGCAAACGCACATTTTCAATGCCACGCCAGCTTGGATGCCGTAAGCGATGGCGACCCATAAGAATCTCTTCGTGCTCACGGGATGCTGAACGAGATAGCCGCTGCCGAGAACGTATGCGGCCTCGAAGGCTAGCGAGAGAAGCCGCAGGAACCAAGTGACGTGCAGGAATCCGCTGGTGTGGATGCCGGAGGACATGCAGACGATGTAAGAGCCAGTGGCGAGCAGCTAAACAAGTGCTGGTACACCGCAATAAAGGTCAGATTAGCGGTGAACATACGGTGAAGATGAGGTCGATCCAAGCGCTCCAGTAGAACTCCTTGTGGCTCGGTCGATTCCACACCTCAGTGAGTATGACCGCGATAATCGCGATGAGCAGCGCGGTAAGTGAAGCGGTCTGAGATGAGGGTCATTAGTGCCAGAAAAGAAAGAAACGCCGTCGGAACACTGAGCCGAAGCAGAAACATACCAGTTTCGCTTTCAGCGCCTTTGTTACGGCCAACCGCGGCGCCCGAAATATCCGGCCGTAGGCGAGCAGAAAGAGGAAAGTGACCGCCGCAAATGCGGATGGCACAACCGGCACCATGACGTAGACGAGACATGGTGTGGTCGCTTCCCATAACGTCGTATTGTGGTACACAGGGTTCTGAAGGGAATGCTTAGTGGGTATACGTGTACCGAGTGGGAATATGTGCACCGTCTTAGAAGGCTTACTGCAATAGGCGTTAAGCAGAACGCTGAGAGATCACTGGAAGAAGGCATTTGCACGACTGAAGGGAACTTTGTACTTCGTGCGGTAGGAACCTGAATGCAGATAATAAAGTCAGCTAGCGGTGAAATAACAAAATAAACGCGACCCGATGGCACGCTTTTCATCGTGACCCAAATGAGGACAGGTTTAATGAGTCCTCCTTAGCACAACAGGAGGCATTTTGGTAAGAATACATCTGTTTTTGAAGTCGTTGGAGTTGCTACTGCGGAGCGCAAATAAATGGCCGTGAGTAAGCAATGCCGCAGACGAGTAGCCCTTTAGTAGTAAGCCGCCAACATCTGGGCATCACTAGGCGCATGCGTTTCGCAATGAATGCGCGCACCTTTGTTCTAGGTGCGTGCTTATCGCGGAGCGCAATGATGTCACCTTCCTTGCGAAACCGGCGGGGAATTCCCGCGGACCGAGAATTGAGCAGAGACCAATTTGTGAGGCGGAAGGTCAGAAAAAGCTTGCACGTTTTTCGAGGTAACTAACCACTACGCGCCACAAATGTATGCACAAGCGAGTTGGAAGTGGCATGACTCATTCGCGGCGAGTAGTAAACAAACAAAGCGTAAGTTCTTCCAAAATGATGCAATATTTTGGACAATATTCCAGCGCGATTTAGGCCGCTTAATCAGATTAAGTGATGCCAAGTATTCCACGAACAGTTGCAAAAACAACGAACATATTTGCAGGAATTTCCTGCAGAGTCAGACGCAAATGCGAAAAGCCAAAGGTTGCTTCGTCCTCAGCGACCTCCCAGACAATCAATGTTGGCCGCCAGCCAGCGCGCACCCATGGCGACCGGCGGTCGGTCGGCCGCCGTTGTTTGCCCTCGAAAGCGTTCCCCGAGTGTACGCCTGCTGGAAACATTTCCGACACAAATGCGTCATTTTGGTAGAGAAAGCGAATTGCGCCTGCACGGGCTTCGCGGCTTTAAGGAAACAAGCAGACCGATGGCTCAAATACGATCTAGGGACCGCGTAACGAGAGAAAAGAGTGCACAAGCGCTATATCCGTGAAGGGGTATTTTGGCACAGAACCAGGTATCGCTTCAAAATACATTTTATGATCAAAGGGGACCATTTACGACCATAATGGACGACTACAACATGGCTCAGTTGCGTACACGGCTAATCAACCCATGCACGCCATTTCGAGCTTACCTCTGGCCCGGTGGATGCTAGAAATGCGCAGGTTCAGGTCATCCATGCAGAGCTCCCATTTCGGCCTGCAGAGCCCATTTTAGGAGTCCACCCCTGTTCCCGACCTCCACCACCCCCCCCCCCCCCCACCATCCTGAAATCCTGCCTACGGCCCTGAGCATCGGTTCATAATTTTCATGTTGTCGTATGCATTACGAGGAATACAGTGAAGAGTATATGACGAAAGAACACGGCTACCACACGGTAGCTATCGTAGAAGAAACACGGAGTCAGTAATAGCGATCCGGACCAGGAACGTTACGCTCACAAAGGATCAGTCCATTGATATATCGAGTGTGGCGCTGGTTCGGCGGATAGTAGGCAATGCGAAGGCTCAGGTCGTCGATGGTGAGCTCCCACCTCGCGCCGCGGGGACCGCTGAATTCCTCGCCGTTCGGAACCACGTCCTCGTGTTCGACGCCCTCGATGAAGTTCTTGGTGATCATCAGCTTCACCGCGTGATTGCTCTTCGACGCACGACAGGCCTAAGAGTACGGGTAGGGGAAACCGTGAACGAGACAAGACCTAGGCCTGGGACTAGTGCTTAATTTCATCTCGGGCTTAGACAACTAGTTCTCACAAGCATAGCTCCATCCAGGCTCTTGGGATCTGCAGGCTAAAGATCGGAAAATTCAAGCCGTACCGTACTGACCCGGTGCCGCACCGTACAGCCGTACTGGCCGTACCTACCCGTACCGTACAGCCTTACTTTCAGTACGGTACGGGTGCCGATCTTTACAGCAGGCTGAATGTCGTAGCAGGTACGACTCACTCACTGCTCCCACATTAACTACGTCGGGATACGAATGAAAAGAAAGCGGAATGCGCCTCACCTCGATCAGCTTCGGTACGAACTTCGGCGACAGCTGCGGACGCGAGATGTGCAAGAGGCGTCCCTTGCCGCCGTCGTCGTAGTCGCCGAAGCAATAGTCGAGGATCTCGTCCTCGGTGACGTTCTCGGCTTCGATGCCGTTGTCGAACCGGTCAGGCTGTCCCGTCACATCGCCGAGGCGAAAGATTCCACGCGACGCGAGCATCTGAAGGAAGCCGTCGACCACCTCGTGGTGCAAGTAGCCGCGCCGCGCCTGAATGAAATCGATGGTGGACTTGTTGAGCGCACGCAGCGGGAACGCGCAGAGTGCGTCCAAGAGCTCTTCCGTCGTGCAGTTCTCGGAGTCGCTGTAGTGCCAGTTCAACGCCAGGAGCGAGTCTTAAAATGAACTGGTTTCACACACGAAGATAGCAAGGTTAGGGTAGTAGGTTGATTATTGATCCCTTACGCCATTGATCGTAAATGGTGCAATACCAACCTGTAACGAGGAAGTCGTCCTTAATGCTCTTCAAGCTCTTCAGGAACTCGCGGTCGATGTTCATGCACATCCTGTCGATTTCGAGAGGGCCATCGACGAAGCAGAAGCGAATGAGCTTGATGAAAGCTGCGAGATGCGACGGATCTCCGGGATCGCCAGAACAGTGGCTCAGCTCGAGCATGCTCTAGAATAGACGTTATGAGGACGAATAACAGGCAGTCAGAGACGCGCTTCGCAAGTTTTCGACTTACCCCTTTCTCGTCCGGGTTTTCGTAGAAGAACACTGTCTTGTAGACCTTCGTCTGCGCGTCGAAGGAAATCGCAACTTCCTTGACGGTTCGTAGAGGCTTTGTGGGACGGATCGCTTGGATGTACTGACGCGAGACGACGCTCCAATTGTCAATATCATAGCGCTCGCTTGAGGCGAAGATCTCCTCGAGAGTCTCCGTAGGAAGAACTTGCTGGCGGGTCTAAAACTGGCGATTATGCAGCTGCAAGTCAGACCAGCCGACGAAAATCGATAAACTGTTGCGTAACTTACCACGACGGCGATTTTTGGCTTCTTTTCGCCCGCATCCTGCGGTGCTTTCTTGCTTCTTTTGCCGGGCATTGCGTTGATGAAATGACTAAACACGTTGATGTGGCAGGCAACAAGCGGTTACGCGCAAGTAAGCAAGCGTCTCTTCCAATAACAGGCGCCACGAGAACAATGACTGCTTTCTGATGTGCACCACTGTGTACTGCTTTCAGATTTCGGATTTGAGGGACGGGTCAGCTGCTGGCTGATATGGACACTAAAGTTACGAGAGAGAAAAAGCAGTTTTCTGGAAAACAGCATGGCCATACGCCGACGAAGATGTGTAAACAAGGCCGTTCCGGTCGAGGAAAGTTATGTCGTGTTGGGCATTGGCGTTATGTCACCGCTCTGAAGACGAAAGTAACCTCAACTACGTTACCGACATCGGTGTCGAAATGGGTGACAAATCCATTTAATTTTGAAGTCTGGTCAAGACAAATGTGGACAAACAAACCATAGCATTTCGGACTGCCCCGTCCGTCAAGTGGCAAGGACAATCCTCATCAATGAGCAGCTGCTTAAGCGTACAAACGAGCAGATTCCTCGAACAGCAAGGTTTCTAACCGCGCCTACAGGTCGACCAGTTTTCTTCATTCCTCCAATCCTAGTCCTATAAGATTATGAAAGGACACGAAAACTCTAACGTAGGTAAAGTTAAAGTTCTCGTACGCATCACTACGAAGAACTTCAGGAAGCAGTTTATGGACCAACGAGTACGACTACAACATGGTAGCTATCGTACTAGTGATATAGCGATACAGAGTCAGTAACGCACACAGCAGGTCTATGCAGGCAGGGCACGCCTAGAATGACCGTACATACCTATCACGATGACATGAAGTGTTTACAACATGTGCCAAAAGCTTCGCTTTTTTTAGACTCGGAGACTAGAGAGGTCTGTTCGAAATATTTAAAGCGACTCAGTCACCATAAAACTTTCAAACCATGATATATATGTATGCGTGCAGTTCAGTGTACTAAGCGGTGTCCACTGCAGTTTTTGGGAATTCGCTCCACTTGCCACCCTACGAATAGTTCCTCCGTCTCGAACAATTGCCTCTTCCGGTTCCTAGACATTCATCAGTGTTTGTGTGGAATTCAAATCTACGGCCGTAATCCCCGTAGCAACGCTGACTGCGACAAGCACAGGCGGTATGTACCACTGAGATTCTGGGCGACTTAGTCGGGCTCTGCGGTGCAGTTAGTGACGCGGCCTGCGCGAAATGCAGGCCCGACGCCAGCAAAGTCCGTCAAGGAATGCTCAACAAACCGGGACCAGCTTCGAAACGAAATGCGTCGACAGTTGCGGGTTCGTGTCGGAGTATTGACTGAGCTGGGAAGGAAACGTTTTGAGGACATCAACTGGATTAACACCTTGCGCTAGCTGCGCCCCACTCATGTCCAGTGGCGGATAGTGAGGGCCCAGGAAAACATGCTTTGCAAAACGTAAGCTAATTTGCCAAGCGAGCGTCCTCCTTAGTTTCTTTACGAAATTACTGCCGGTGAAGAGACAAAAAGGATTCATATACCTAGACTAAACTCGAACACATGCAGCGGTGACGTGTGCACGCTTGCCATGTTCTTTGAATTGGGAAACGGGCCCTCGCCACTAACACTCCGAGTGAGGCCGGCGAGTGTCGTCGATTGCTGGTGAGCGGTCGCACCGCACCCCTTTTCATAGCCAACGATCCGGTTGTTTGCGCTGACTCATTGCAGGTTTCGTCGTGTCTCTGTTTTTCGGAATCCGGCGCTTTCTTGCAGTAATTTGCATCCTTTATCGCTTTATCTACAGAATTTCCCCGGTCATGGAGGACGACTCGATTTCGATAATCGCAAAGGACGACGTCATGCTAGAAGTTGCACGGAGCGTCGCAAAGCAGTCGAAAACACTGGCGAGTCTGATCGCATCGACGGACGAAACGCTTCAGAAGGAACCGATTCGTCTGCCGCAGTTCGAAGCGTCAACTCTGGACAAAGTCTTCGAATGGTGCGAAGAACACAGCGGTGAGTGTATCTGTTGCAATCGTTGAACACCTGAAGTTTGCCTGAAACCTGAACCAAAAAATCACCTCAAACATGAAACCTGAATTCAGGCGCAACCTTGATAGAGAGATGAACTCATTCTAGGATCCATTTTTGAGATGCTTATGCTTCTGTCTTTTGAGCAAACGTTAGCGAAATTCCAGGAGCCGACCCAGAGCAGACGGACTTCTCGATGCCAGCTACCTTCACCAACGAATACCCACGCTACCCACCGCATAAGCTGACACAATGGCATACGAGTTTCTTCGATCGCTACGGTGTGCACAGGTGGAAGCTGACTGCAGCCGCGAGTTACCTCGACATTCCGTATCTCTACTTCTCCGCATGCTTCATCATATCCGAGTCGCTGCGAACGCGGAGTGACGAGTGGGACGAACCGGTATGTCGATAGTACAGTAAAGGAGGGAAAAGTCGGTGCGTGGATCTGACGGTATGCTGTAGCGTGCTAGCTGTTGGAATCGCGATGCGTTGGAGCTGGAGTCGGGCGTCCGCGAACTGATCGTCCCCATGGGAGGCAATCCCGGCTTATATAGTCCCTTGGCCCTGGGGTGACCGCTCCGAATGCGCGGCTCGTCCGACGGGTTGATCATCGGTTAGCTAATCCCTTTTCGGTCCGGTTCCCTCCTCGGGCCATGGCATCCCTCGTCCGATGGCGGCATCGGCCTCGGGGCAAGGGGCGCGGATCAAGCTGGCGGGTATCGCGGCGGCTGGTGCTATGCGGCACGGCGCATGGCGCGGGTTAGCACGCATCCGAGTGAGTGACGTTTCCCATGGCGCGGGATGCGCTGCGCGGCTTGCAGGATGACGAAAGCTAAGAGGTCGGAAGCGGCGTCGCTTATGACGCGGTAACTTATGGACATAGTTATAGTACCCCATTCGTGTTTGTGCTTGAGGCGATCAGAATTTCTTCGTGTTTTTACATTTTTTCGGAGTTTTTAGCTCTCCGAGAAGCAGGGCATCTATTTCTCCTTTCTTAGGTTCTCGAAAGCGTTTCCGATGACGTTCTCTGCGACGTACTGCGCTTCTTCTACCACGTGGAAATCGAGGAAACGGACCCTCAGGAACCTCGGTGGAAGCATGTCATCGAGAAGAATGCCCGCATGATCCCGCTTAAGTCCGTGAGCGCAACTATCGAAGGTTGGTCTCACCGAGTTAGGTCTTCCTCAAACATTTTCTCGGGTGGTGGGGAAAAATGTGCCCTACGTAAGATCAGTTAAATCACAATAAAATAGAAAGTGACCCCCCTCCGTATATGGGCTGGTTTAAGGCATGGCGTTTCGCTAACCTTACTTTTTAGGCAATGAGGTTGAGGTTTCGACGGAGGAGGTGTTCGACGACCTGGAATCACTGAGTTGCTACGCCGTTGAGAAGCTCAGCTTTGAGCGCTTCGGGAAGAAGGAACGTGCTGTAATCCAAACATTCCTCGAGGAGCCATCTGCTCGCGTAAGCACGTAGTACCTACCACTTGATGCCTAAGAGACAAGGCAAGCTATTTTGAATTTTAGCTACGCGTAAAGACCGTGGACGTGGGCGAATTCCCCAGGAGGAGCCGTAAGGCATTTTTAACGCATATGAGTACTCTGAAAAGGCTCACTGAGAGACTGAACTTTTTGGAGGAAGTCCGCTTGGATCTGAGCTGCGACATGCAGGTAGAATGCCTCGTCGACGAACCAGGTAAGCTGCTCCGAATGCCCCTTGACTCAGCTAAAAATGCGCACTCCACTCGATTAACTTCAGGTCTTCTCGCATTCCCCTCATGCGTGCAGAAGCTGTCCCTAATCGTCAGCGTAGACGTCGATACGCAACCAGTCCTTGGATTCATCGACGTTCTCTACGCGACCTGGAATCGCGCTCTCTCTATCGAGTTTGTCGAGTTGTTGCGCAACCCTGTGCCCATTCTTTCAAATGCCTAC
>JNEY01000185.1:131809-158036 GCA_020875895.1 Aphelenchus avenae
AGTCTGAGAAGCGTGTGGAAGTTTTGCTCGATTTGAAGTGAGTCGCATGCTCACAGTTCTTTGCGCATATTTCTTGCCACGCGTCGCGCTGATATCGCACCTGAAACTTCACTCCATTTCACCTCCTTCTCCGCTTGACCTCATCAACCGTGCGTCGGTCTCGATGCTCGACACGGTTGTTGGTATCAGCGCGTCCGAAGGAGTCGGAATTCCATCAACCGAGACACTTAACAAGCGGTCCGCCGTAGGTCCTCTCATGACGCGGTTCGCGTTGCGAGGTCGTCGCGCGACGATTGCGATTGAAATTTGCGATTTTTATCTCCGCGCATTGAACTCGCGCAACGCTTCCGCCGCGCCGCGAGCCGCTTGTCGGTGCTGCAAGTCACTGAGCTTGGCTTTCGCTCCTCCAGCCAGCCGGTGAGGAGCGGCGGAGTTGCGCCTCCTCCACCTGCTCAACGCAAAGATTTTCGCGTGAGATGACCTCGTTTGGCGGTGCTGTATGTACACGCCGCACTGCGCTGCCACGCTGCCACCAACTCCCGCAACTACATCCCGGGCGGCCGCGGCGTTAACGGAGTCGGCGTGTCACTCGAATGACTGCCTCATTTCGCATCTCGCCGCCGGCGCGATGACCCTTGTCTCGAGTGATACCCGTGACGGAGCCGCCGCATGGGTGGAGGGGTACGGTAGTGCTACTTGAGTAAAGACGGTACATGTATTTCTTTGAGCAGCAGTAAATTTATATGCTATCCAGTAGTCTTTTACAAGCCCTAGCGAGGTGCGACGCCATTACGAATAACCCTAGTCTAAACTACTGCCGAACACGGAAGACGTTTGTTTGCGCCTTGGGCAAGAATAATCACATGCTAATCTTACTTGCGACTAGCGTCGAGCAGAGAGTATGGCGGGGACGGTCTGCTTGCTTCATGTCTTTCATTTGCGTTCTCGCGTTTTGATCCGTGCTACCTGTTGTGCCTCGCGATACGAAAGTGGGATGTACGCCGCTGCTATGCTTGGATCATCTCGCACAGATTTTCAATGGCACATTTTAGTCGTCGGTGACAACTTTGAGGCTCTCCACCTCTCTGCAACTGTTTCCCCAGCGGTGACATCCTCAATCGGCTACATCGGGTGCAGTCGCCTACTTCAAGTACACCGACTGCCGGCATGACCTCACCAGCCCTCGCGATGGACTTCCTTGCGAAGCTGCACAACATCGCCAACGCGAATCCCGTACCCCACGCGGATGACACCAGCGATTCTTCCGGACGTTCTTCGGTCGCTACTGACCTCGTGCAGAAGATGAACGCGTTCAACGGTGCGAACGACAATGACAGCGAGCCTTCCCGCCACAGCTCCATGGACATTACCGCTCTCTTCGCTGCGGGCAACGAAAATCTATGGAGCAACATCTCCCGCAATTCGCGTAAGAATCCTTTTGACCCTTCGAAGCCTTTGACCTTAAGCTTAGAAAGCAGCATCCCTCGATAAAGCAAACTTTATTTAAGCCAATGTACATGGTTTGGTCTAGTGCTCAGGCTAGGTACGATCTCGAGCTTGAACATTACGATTACCTAAGCCTTCCAGCCTACCTTGCATCCCGAACTTTGTGTTCAATGCTTTCAGGCTTAAGCTTGGGGCCCGTTTGATCGAATGCTAGAACTGGTGCCAATTAGACTTATGAAGCATGATCCTAGGATAGGGTGCTCACGCTTTGGTTAGCGCAGATGCTACGCTCTACCGCCTGATCCAGCATTTCAGCGTACCTACCCATCTGCACATCGCTTTATGCTCAGTGCTTTCCGACTTAAGCTTATCTAGCCTTTTACCTTTTTTAGCCTCAACATACGCCTCTACTTCTTGACATCCGCGTGTTTTATCGTACTGTTTAGCGCATACATGGGCACGTCTCGTTGTGTTAGGCCTCGGAAACCGCTAGGGAATCTGCCACTTCACCCACTGTAGCACCGTCTTACGCAGCCTTTCAGCCTGGCTTAATCCTTGTTGTGACCAAGTCGTTTTCAGTGAAGGAGAAGAAGAAGTTCTCGCAAGAAGTCTCGGACGTCCTCGTTACCGAAGTACTCAAGCGCAAGGATCTCTTGGTCGAAAACAACACCAGCCGGGACTTGACGTTCAGTGAGAACAAACGCGTCGCTTGGAACGAGGTAAGGACCAACCACGTTTTGACTGTTAGCACCCGTTCTTGGCTCTATTAACGCGCCCGTTTTAGGTCCGTTCTCTTCTTGTGGGCCGTTTCGCGGGATTCGACCTCAACGTGGAAGCTATCAAGAGTCACTGGCGCTACCGCAAGCGCAAGGTTACCGATGCGTACCAGGAGCTCAAAAGGTAAGCCGCTAGGGAGCAGATGATTAGCGGTAAGCACGATACGTCAAGGTCCGGTTAAGAGGTTGTGCCGAGGTCACTGCTCGGATGCGTACCTCTAAGTCTTTAACCGTTTCAACCAATGTTTCTGCGAACGTTGCGTGAAAGTTTTTGCTTTAGCTCCGACAACGAGAAGAAGGAACTGCAGAAGAAGCTCACCGCGATCGACTGGGAGATCTACGCGATGCTGAAGGAGTCGAACATGCTCGACAAGGCCAAGTCGGAGCCAACAGCGACGAGCCCGGTAAGAACAGAGGTTCACGCAGCGTGGCACGTCGAGGACCGTGCACGTGGATCTATCCAGGCTAGTTGTAAAGAGAACGGACATTCCATGACCTTAGTGTTAGAGGTTCTGTACAAGTAAGCCAGATAGCAGGCGTCGGCTGTTGTCCCTCTACACAATTTAATGCGGCTTGCGCAAGTGTGACCTTAAGTCTGCCTGGACAGTGCACTGTGGACAGCTGAAGGTGTCCTATAGCATGGTAGGGAAGCGAACGGAACATCCGGCAGTCCCCTAGCAGGATGTGAGCGTGCTCTTCAAGCGTTCAGAGTTCAGAGTGCGAGTAGGAAAACCTGCAGGCCTTAGCTCCGATAGCTGTCGTGCGATGCGTGACTTTGTTTCGAAGACATTTTAGTGGAGTCGGAGCTTGCCGGTTCGGTATGTATACGGGTAAGGTTGACACGGTGGTCCCTTACTGTTCCGCATAGCTCATAATTGTTTTGTGGTAGTGGCACAAGATCGTGAAGGCAAATGGAAGTGCGAAATAGACGTAAGATGCGTACGTGTGTAAGGTGTGTAGAAGTAAGTGAGGTGCGCAAAGTAGCCACTATGATGGACAGGGTAAGACGTAAGCGGTTCCGTACCATGAGTAAAGAGTACGGGCCTCTTCCGTATCTTCACTAAGATAGTACTGATCGTATATCATAGGTGCAAGCGCTCATCACGCAGTGCTCCCGATGGGCATTTCAGCGAAATGTGCAAGTGCACGAAATGTTCGGTCGTTCAACAAATGACTGACTGGCAGTGTTGGCCCCATTGCATTTTGCCAACGACTTCACATTCATTTTCAGCGTCACTTCAAGAGCGAAGGCGAGGACGTCGTCAGCGATCACGCCGCTCGGGATGTACACCAGCAGTCGCAGCAGTACGCGGCTGAACAGCAGCAGCGTCTGTGCTTCGAACGCATCGCGGCTATGCTGCTCAATCGCTCGGCCTTTCCCGTGCAGCACGGCGTCGGACTCGGTGAGCAGCGACCGCAAAGCGCTGGTATCGATGAGGCTCCAGCCAGTTCCTCGTCGACTTGTTCCACGGAATCAGGTAAGCAGGAGGTTGGCGGAGCCGCTTATAAATCACTTGCAGGCGTGTGTAAAACGGAGCCAGCGGAAGCCATATCGAAGCACGGGTCTCCGGTGCCCAACGACTGCAGCGTGATCGACCTCATCGCGCGGGGAGCAACAATCGCATCGACGCTGAAGCGGGTTGCGGACGTCAGCACGACGGGATCCGGGGCGATCCCGGTGAAGCGCAGTCGCAGCGAGGACGTCAGTGACGCCGGCGCCAGTTTGGAGGCCCTTCAGCGCGATGTCTTGCAGGTAAGAGCCACTCGGGCAAGACGTTTTCGTCCCTCGATGCTCCATTTGTTCGGCCTTTTCACTAGTGCTTGTTAGGCGGAACCATCCAATCCTTCGAGAGTAGGATATTTCAGTTACCTTCTTGCTCAGAATAGGCTCACATGCTTAGAGTCCCTATAGTTCGCTATTTCTGTCAGAATATGGACCTTTGAAACTAGTCGTAAATGGCCACATTCCAATGTTACGCAAAAATTTGCCCTTACCAGCGTCCCTTGGTCTATACCGGGTAGTCCAAAATCTGTACTCGTGCGGCAATTTTTACGAAAATGTAAAACGCGCAAGCCAGGCGTCAGCTAGACGAAGAATAAGTGCGGAATTTTTCTTTCATCCCGAGATTGTAGTTACCAGCCTTGCGTAGCAGCCCAGTTTACGTCTCGCAAACACCTTTGTTTGATGCTCACAGGGACTCTTCCAGACGCAAAAGAAGTGCTTCGAGGACCTCGCGAGCTTGGTCGCCGAAATCCGAAGCGACGTGCTCCCTCAAGCACTGCAGGCGCTGAAGAAGTACAACAGCACGTGCGGCACTTCCAACGGATGCGGCAGCGTGGAGTAGCCTTGAGCAGTCCCTGTGGTACACATACCAAAGTAAATACCGCCATATCAATCTCTTTTCTTTCTCTTTTCCGACCTCCCAACCCCACGAAGCGTCACAGTGCCCATTCCCTTCTTGCATTCCTCATGTCTGACATACTTCTCGGTCGAGTGCTAACCTGTGTCCATCCTTTTCATCTTGGCTCGTACCTGCCCGGAACTGACAGCAATATCATTGCGACATTTTACGTGTGGGCGCCTCCTTGTACCTTTAAGTTTCTGGCTTTCCTGTGTGTTGTGCCCTCTCGTTTGGGCCGACGGTGAACCATTCCGTTTCCCTTTGTAGGCAGCTTTATGGTGGTTACCGGTTGTCGAATGCTCTCGAAATGACATGTATTTCTTGCCTATGTTCTTTACCAATGAAGAATAAAGACGTCCCTAGTACGAGAATGACTGAACCGTAGAGAAGTAGCTGCAAACAACAAGTAAATTATCGTTCCGCTGAAATGCCAATGAGCGAAAGATTCTTAGAGGCCTCAATGTGCCAGAAGCATAAAACGCCATTGCCCGTCGACACTTGTGCCATGCTATCCGGCCATGGCGTTGTAGCGTGTCCTTAGAGACCTTTATTGTACGCTGCTTTGACGCCAAGGGGAATATTGCGTTCGTACGGACGTCGTACTTTTGGATAAAAGTTAAGCTCGGAACCTCATTTTTGCAGACACAAATTCTGACAAAAGTTGCGAAAAAAAAAGATTTGGGCAGAATTTTGTTTGCACAAAAATTTTGCCGAAATGTCTTCTTCTGCGCAAAAGCCTTTGCACAACTGACACATTGTGCAATATGAAGTAACCAACTGCAGCTGTGAATTACACTTTCGGTCATTCTGAGACTGCTTGCATTCGATGCAGGCCCATCACGAATCCGTCCGGCGTTCCTTTCGACGCGTACATTGCTGTACAAGCTCCGTTCCTCAGAATGTCAACAGTCCCGTTTTGCTTGCTACTAAAGCTTAGCCAACCGCTGGCGGGGTGTTAGTGTGGTCAGAGTGCGTTCTCCACGCGTGGTATTCCCAGCGGCGCGGTCTTGGTGGACTTAGCCATTGTGGCCTCCTGTGCATGCCTCTGAGGGTCTGAGAACACCTCAGAGAGCGGCTCATTCTCTCTAACCGTCTTTCAGTGTCTAGCGTGCGTTCTTGCATGGGCCTCTCTCCACCCCACGCTGACGCTCGCTCGATGGAACGCCGAACGCGGAGAATCTATGCTCTCCAGCACTCACCGATGAGGCGTCAGGCGTCCGTCGGGGGATGCACGCTGCAAAATATCGACGCCACCACTCACCGGTGGTTGTTTGTGTCCATGATTCACGTGCATTTTCGCTCCGGACTGGTACGAATTTTTTTNAGAACCACAAATATGGGTTCTATAGGCTTCACTTGATAGCTACGGCGCGGTGAGCAACATCTCCCCTTGAAGGCGCAATGTTCTGCACAACCATCAGGACCCAAAATTTTAGAGTTGTCTTCCGAATTGCTGTTTCGCGACTGCGCTCACGTCGTCCTTGCATTTGCACACAGCGATATTACCTATATCCCCTTTTCGCTCTTGTCCGCGTCCTCTCACTTATGTGATGGAATACCCCGCTAGGTTGGGCATTGTTCGCACCTTCACGAAAAGCAACCTTTAGTACGATTCCCTCGCCCTTCCCGCCTCGTCGTACAACGTTCGCAACTTCGTCAGCCATCTGCGGAACGTCCAGCAAACATTTGCGGCGCACCGTTCTCGCATGACTGGACCGTGCAGCGGCTGCTGGCGTGAGTCGGCGCGCTCTCCTACGAGCCGTTGGCTACTCGCGGCGCCTTGAAGCCAGCTTTCGGCGAGTGACTAAGCGCCCCGCTCTCCTTATGTGGTGGTGCGGCGAGGAGGGCGAACGTGCGCGACGAGCACCACCACGAGGTGACGCACCGCTCGAGGCTCGCGAGGCGCCTCCTCGAGAAAAGCGTCCAGGTTCGCTGCCGCAAAAAGCGGACCGTCGTTGTGTACGGTCCGAAGTGGTCAGCCGTTCTCGCTTTTTTTGTGAAGAGTGAGCTTGTGGCTGTTCTTGATCCTTCTTCGCAATCAACAAGTGCCGGATCACCTACAGTCCATCCGGCTTCAGTCTACGCTTTGTGAACGTGCGGCGACGTACAGTTCTACAAGAAGCTCGTAGGATTCCTGGTTCATTCAAATGCGATGCGATAAGAGGTATGGGCATTTTTTCATGGGTACCAGGACCAGGACCACATGACTAAAACCAGGATCAGGACGCTCTGCATGTTTCTCGATACGACGATGGCAAAACTTACCGGTTCCCTTAGAAACTTAGGATTTAGGAATTCGGAGAAACGGGGAAGGGGAACTACTCGACTAGTGTTTGAAGAAGTGCGACAAAATACGCACAAACTTCATCGACCTATCCTCACGGCGGGTCATCGAAAGTCTAGTTGGGCGTCCTTTTTTTCCGACGACCAGGATCAGGAGCAGGACCTGCCCAGCCCTGGCCTACATCCATCCGCCTCTTTCACTAACTAGCGAAGTTTGGATCTCTTCGTGCATACCTCCGGGACCGCCTGTTCTCCCTCTAGAATGCCATAATTAACATTTCTGTCTAATTGACGTACTGCTTCTAACAAGTGCGTCATCGCCAATCCCACCTCCTCCCGTCTCTCTAAATTCTTGGTCGTGTTGTGAGTGATGCATTCTCTTAACTGAAAATCCATGCCGAGTAAGGGTACTGCATTGAGTGATCTACGCCATAAGCGTCTCGAAATGACCAAAGTTTAAAAAGTTAGGTATGTCCGTTTGATAACCCCGACTAGGTATTAAATTTATCGCCAGCGTAGTGATCGTCCCGACACGGTTTGAAGTGCGAGTGCGGTAAGTAACTTCTACCGACGTTCGCGGAAGCATTTCGTAAATGATTCCAATTCTGAGCATGAATCTCACACAGACACACTAACGTCGAATGCCTAAACCCTTTCAAATTCTACGTTTGCTTTACGCGGCTTTCACTTGACCGTCGTCGCGTTGGTCCCGACTTGCGTCGCATGACATGCAACCTGACATAAGTCGGCAGTTTATTCCCCTTCTTCTTGGATCTCTTCCGATCACTGTCGCCGCCGGGATGCCTCCCGGCGCGAATGTCACTCCTTTAAGCGCGCCGCTCACTCACTCCTCGGAACACCGGAGGAACGTCCGGAAAGACGCAAGAAGGCGGCGCGGGCACATCCTCGCATGTGGTGGCAGCCACACAAGACCATGTGGCGAGCGGCGAGGTGGCGAGAGGTGTCCAGCATCGTCCGACGCGTCACTTCGTCACATCAATCGCCGACGACGCTGACAGCAACGGTCGGTTGCGCGGCGCATAAATCGACGGCGCGAGGGAAAGCGAGAATTGCGTTCGGTGAAAGTTCGCGTCCTCGTCGAGGCAGATTTCAAATCGCGCTGCGCTGTTGACCATTCACCCGAGACAGCCGGCAGCGACGCAATGAATGCTGGTGAGGTTGTTTTCCGCAACCGCTGGCGGAAGGGTCAGTACAGCGCATAAAATTTGACAAACGGCAACCGGCCGTTCCCTTCTCGGTTTCGAAGTCTACGGTCTTCGAAGATACTACGACGTTGATCAAATTTCATGCCCAACAATGCGCAGTTCCATTAAAGTGGCCTGTGAATGTGATGACCTCACTAGTGAAAACATTTTTACGAGGCCATTCGTTGACCGCGGATTTAGCACTGCATTATCAATTTCTTCCTGTATCTTCAAGAGGCTTCTAAGAGGCAGCTGAGCTGAAATGGCCTAGTGTACCCCCTTTAGCCGCGAAAAAACGAGAGAGTTACGCTTTACAGTGCTAAAAACTCGGAATACAGGTGGTTTATTCCGAGTTCGGTTCTGTATTTTGGAAAAAAATCCTCAATTTCTAATATCTGAATATAAATTAAGTGCTCCTGACAGCTGATCAACTCGGTTCGGTAGCTTTGCTAAAGTGCTTTAAGCAATGACTTTCCTAAAGTCACGGGTCGTCCTATATGTAGTCAGGCTCTAAAGCGTGGTCAGGGGTCACTGTGTTCACCCCACACATCGATATTCACCCACGATTCCTCTCGCATGACCTCGCGTCGTCGATTGTGAGTGACTCCCTTCGCTCCACATCCTTCGGCCTTTTTGCCCTCATTGCGCTCCTTTAGCGCCGCCATTCAGCGCGACACGTCTCGCATCAAGTGCTGTCCACTTGGCGGGGCTCGCGTCAGTCCACTCGATCCTCGAGCGCGACGGGCCGCTTGAGAATTTCGCGTCAGGAAGGACACGCCGGACACGATGCGCGCAGGACTGAGTCAGCGGGGCGTTGCCGTCAGGAACGTTGGAGCTCTTCCGTCACCTCCTCATGGACGCAGCGAGAGGCGTCAGTTTGAGAATAATTCACTTTTGCATGATTATTAGGCGGGTCATTCTTTGGTATTCCCATACGACCCTTAGAGCGTGGTCATTTACTTAAATGGGCGAACTTCATATTTTCGTACATTGTCTCCCTTCATCGAAACCGATTTTGGGTTGTCCTGCCATTGTCTCTGTCTCAAACTGTTCAAGCGGACTTTAGTCTTCTGTGCCAAATTCAGCAACTCCCGTCGTAAAATTAACCGGTCGAATAATAATGCCCTCTATTTACAACCCTAGCGGCAATCACCGCCAGTACGCTGAGATGTCGCAGTGGTACCAGTTCATGCCGATGCTGCAGAAGCCAGCCCATTTGTCTAGGTAGTCGTTTCTTATCTCGACGTGTGCATGTCTGAAGCTTGAACTTTTACGCGTAATAGAGCCATTTTGCATGGTATCTAAGCTATACTTCCCACCTGGCACTATTGACGCTCAGTTTATCTGTCACTGCTTCACTGCGTGTACTCCATGAGAACGCATGGGGCATCTATGACTGTCGAAAGCGAAAATTTTCCGAATATCATCGTCGTTGTTGCTGAGTCGCGGCTGGCGTGAAAGGGAAATATGTTTTTTTCACCGCGACGATTGCCTTCCCTCCGCGCCATCCTTCACGGTCCGAGGTCGCGAGAGAGAATGGCGGCGTTCGCGATCGGGCAGCCGGCGGCCCACCAGGGGCGACGGCGATCCGGAGGGCCATTCGGCAGTGGTCCGCCGGCAGCGCGTCATTTTGCGCGTTCTTCCTGGCTTCCTCCTTCTCGTGGGCTCGTCTTGCGGCGGCGGCTGCCGTCCTCTCTCATGGATCGCCGGCAGGGAGGAGGGCGACGATTTTCGAAACGCGAGCCATCGTTCAAAGGTGATGGGGTGGCGTGGCGGAGGAGCCGAAGCGGGAGGACCGTTTGTTTCTTTGTGTCCTGGGAATATGGATGATTGCGCACACGAGCCCCCCGTCCGAACGGGGCTGGTACGAGACGCGCACTTTTTGCGGAGCCAGCGACGCGCCGATGGATTTGAATGTTGCCAAGTTCGTCCGGTGAAATATTGGGTGCGCAGGAGCGTCCGGGCCTGCCATCGCTAAAGTTCAGTGGGCAAAGTCAGCGAGTCATTTCAAAGAGCCACGTTCGCAGATGTCAGCGAGCACTCCAATTTACCTCTCCGGGCTATGCTGGTTGACAATACTTGCCGACCAATGCGCCATGTGAACCTGCTTGATTTATGTTGTTTGTTGATGATCGCCCCATTTTGCATTTAAATATTTATATTTTATTTATTAATTTTTTATTTATATTAGACAGGCCGGGTATCTCAAATTGTGCCATGTCGCCGACTAAGCTGGTATTTCGTCAGGCAATGATTGCTACTGGCTTGCGCACTTCTCTTTGTCGTTTCAGTTCACCCTCAAGAACCACTTAGTCTAGCCTGCTAGGACAAGAACCACGCGAGATAACCGCTACGTTTCAATGTTTTGGAAAACTGTCGCGCTCTTCATAAGGTCATTGTCTCTGAAACTCTCTGTGGACATCGTCTCTTGGTCAGTTTCCTGGGAGCGACTTGCGGGTGATCACTTTGAACGACATTTATCATTGCATCATTCGCACGCGATAACCTCTAAGAACGTTCATTCGAGTACTTCCTTTGCCATACAAAAATGCTTTCCGTGTGTTCGGCATGTCCCGTCAAGCACAGCTTCTAAAAAAGCGCAATTTGTCAAAAGCGGAGCTACGAATGAGTTTTAAAAAAAATTCATTATCCTCTTTTTTCAACTTTCATGCTGTCATAGCTCACTCGTTTCATCTGGTTTTAATGTCCCATGTAGTTGCCCTAGTCGGTCAGGTATTGGGTCCTCTGCGGGCCACTCTTCCTTAGAGTCGTTCCTTCAAGTTCCGTTTCTCAGCTGTGCTTGTTCATCTACCGTCGAGACCGATGATTCCTCGAAGCGTACGACTTTTCGCCATCTATTTGCAGCTGCCATTTAGCGTCAAGTGGTCAAGGAGGACTCACTTCTCGTGAAATTCCATCAACTCCCGGCCGCCCTCTCGTGCTGTCATTTTTCCTCTCGCGAGCCCACTTATCGCCCGCCAATCTCGTCGCTAATTTTACTCAAAGCTCATCATAAGTGCCCGGACGGCCATGTCAGGGGGCATAAGTGAGTGTCGTCCCGCGTCACCTCCTCGGACAGCGGGCGATGGCCTAGTGGGAGTTGTCCCCGACAGATTGCCGCCACCCTCATCATCCGACGCAGGGGTGAAGTGGACAAGCTGACGCGATAAGTGGGCCACTCCCTTCCCGATAGCTGATGAGATTTTGCAGCTTTTTCGGTGGGACATTGTGGTTCACGACGCCGTCAACATAAACGTGCTTAAGTTTCGTAGTTTAAGTTGTGAGGCTGCGACTTACTACGCATCAGGGCTGGGGATTCTTCGGAAATTCGGTCATTTTGCTTCGGATTCAAATTTCAAAATTGGGACAATTTTCTGAATCTTTTAACCGACCAGTTTTAAGCTTGAACCTTTTATTGGTCCAAGGTGATCGCAAAAAGTAATGTCGTTAGTGCAAAATTGAAGCGGTTTAGTTGATGTTCTTGAGGAAGAGCATGCCCTCGTAATGAATCCACAGTGTGCCGGTACTTGTATGTGGGTTTCGCTGGACATCCTCTGGCTTCCAAAAATTCGGTCACTTTACTTTGGATTCGGATTCGGTTTATTTTTGGAGAGTTCCCACCCCTGCTACGCATACAGCTAATCATCTTCCATGACGAGTACGCCAAGACAGTCTTTCAGCGCACTTCTGCTAGGCGGCATTTAAGGTTTCTGTGTGCAGACACTGCGCACTTAAACGCTTACCAGGCATTCAGTCAATTTGTGGGCTCGTAAGCGCGTATGAAGCTTTCTTCGCACTCCTGCAGCCCTGGAGGCCATTTTGATGCGAGCCACTTTGACGGCAGACGCGAGGTCTTGCGACAAAGTGGCTCGCGTCACCAGTGGATCTCGCGTCAAAGTATCATGGACCGGCCTTGCCCCTTCCCCAGGTGCGCGGTCCGAAATTGTTTGCTCTCAGTTCTCGGCTACAGTGGGTTCCTTGTTGCTCTAGGGCTTTACAAGCATGCTTTCTAGTACGTAACATGCCAAGCCGCTGGGCATGTCACGTTCTTTCCTAAGTCGGTATTTCTATGCTATGGCAAGTCTGAGAAGCGTGCGGAAGTTTTTCTCGATTTGAAGTGAGTCGCATGCTCACAGTTCTTTGCGCATATTTCTTGCCACGCGTCGCGCTGATATCGCACTTGAAACTTCACTCCATTTCACATCCTTCTCCGCTTGACCTCATCAACCGTGCGTCGGTCTCGATGCTCGACACGGTTGTTGGTATCATCGCGTCCGAAGGAGTCGGAATTCCATCAACCGAGACACTTAACAAGCGGTCCGCCGTAGGTCCTCTCATGACGCGGTTCGCGTTGCGAGGTCGTTGCGCGACGATTGCGATTGAAATTTGCGATTTTTATCTCCGCGCATTGAACTCGCGCAACGCTGCCGCCGCGCTGCGAGCCGCTTGTCGGTGCTGCAAGTCACTGAGCTTGGCTTTCGCTCCTCCAGCCAGCCGGTGAGGAGCGGCGGTGTTGCGCCTCCTCCACCTGCTCAACGCAAAGATTTTCGCGTGAGATGACCTCGTTTGGCGGTGCTGTATGTACACGCCGCACTGCGCTGCCACGCTGCCACCAACTCCCGCAACTACATCCCGGGCGGCCGCGGCGTTAACGGAGCCGGCGTGTCACTCGAATGACTGCCTCATTTCGCATCTCGCCGCCGGCGCGATGACCCTTGTCTCGAGTGATACCCGTGACGGAGCCGCCGCATGGGTGGAGGGGTACGGTAGTGCTACTTGAGTAAAGACGGTACATGTATTTCTTTGAGCAGCAGTAAATTTATATGCTATCCAGTAGTCTTTTACAAGCCCTAGCGAGGTGCGACGCCATTACGAATAACCCTAGTCTAAACTACTGCCGAACACGGAAGACGTTTGTTTGCGCCTTGGGCAAGAATAATCACATGCTAATCTTACTTGCGACTAGCGTCGAGCAGAGAGTATGGCGGGGACGGTCTGCTTGCTTCATGTCTTTCATTTGCGTTCTCGCGTTTTGATCCGTGCTACCTGTTGTGCCTCGCGATACGAAAGTGGGATGTACGCCGCTGCTATGCTTGGATCATCTCGCACAGATTTTCAATGGCACATTTTAGTCGTCGGTGACAACTTTGAGGCTCTCCACCTCTCTGCAACTGTTTCCCCAGCGGTGACATCCTCAATCGGCTACATCGGGTGCAGTCGCCTACTTCAAGTACACCGACTGCCGGCATGACCTCACCAGCCCTCGCGATGGACTTCCTTGCGAAGCTGCACAACATCGCCAACGCGAATCCCGTACCCCACGCGGATGACACCAGCGATTCTTCCGGACGTTCTTCGGTCGCTACTGACCTCGTGCAGAAGATGAACGCGTTCAACGGTGCGAACGACAATGACAGCGAGCCTTCCCGCCACAGCTCCATGGACATTACCGCTCTCTTCGCTGCGGGCAACGAAAATCTATGGAGCAACATCTCCCGCAATTCGCGTAAGAATCCTTTTGACCCTTCGAAGCCTTTGACCTTAAGCTTAGAAAGCAGCATCCCTCGATAAAGCAAACTTTATTTAAGCCAATGTACATGGTTTGGTCTAGTGCTCAGGCTAGGTACGATCTCGAGCTTGAACATTACGATTACCTAAGCCTTCCAGCCTACCTTGCATCCCGAACTTTGTGTTCAATGCTTTCAGGCTTAAGCTTGGGGCCCGTTTGATCGAATGCTAGAACTGGTGCCAATTAGACTTATGAAGCATGATCCTAGGATAGGGTGCTCACGCTTTGGTTAGCGCAGATGCTACGCTCTACCGCCTGATCCAGCATTTCAGCGTACCTACCCATCTGCACATCGCTTTATGCTCAGTGCTTTCCGACTTAAGCTTATCTAGCCTTTTACCTTTTTTAGCCTCAACATACGCCTCTACTTCTTGACATCCGCGTGTTTTATCGTACTGTTTAGCGCATACATGGGCACGTCTCGTTGTGTTAGGCCTCGGAAACCGCTAGGGAATCTGCCACTTCACCCACTGTAGCACCGTCTTACGCAGCCTTTCAGCCTGGCTTAATCCTTGTTGTGACCAAGTCGTTTTCAGTGAAGGAGAAGAAGAAGTTCTCGCAAGAAGTCTCGGACGTCCTCGTTACCGAAGTACTCAAGCGCAAGGATCTCTTGGTCGAAAACAACACCAGCCGGGACTTGACGTTCAGTGAGAACAAACGCGTCGCTTGGAACGAGGTAAGGACCAACCACGTTTTGACTGTTAGCACCCGTTCTTGGCTCTATTAACGCGCCCGTTTTAGGTCCGTTCTCTTCTTGTGGGCCGTTTCGCGGGATTCGACCTCAACGTGGAAGCTATCAAGAGTCACTGGCGCTACCGCAAGCGCAAGGTTACCGATGCGTACCAGGAGCTCAAAAGGTAAGCCGCTAGGGAGCAGATGATTAGCGGTAAGCACGATACGTCAAGGTCCGGTTAAGAGGTTGTGCCGAGGTCACTGCTCGGATGCGTACCTCTAAGTCTTTAACCGTTTCAACCAATGTTTCTGCGAACGTTGCGTGAAAGTTTTTGCTTTAGCTCCGACAACGAGAAGAAGGAACTGCAGAAGAAGCTCACCGCGATCGACTGGGAGATCTACGCGATGCTGAAGGAGTCGAACATGCTCGACAAGGCCAAGTCGGAGCCAACAGCGACGAGCCCGGTAAGAACAGAGGTTCACGCAGCGTGGCACGTCGAGGACCGTGCACGTGGATCTATCCAGGCTAGTTGTAAAGAGAACGGACATTCCATGACCTTAGTGTTAGAGGTTCTGTACAAGTAAGCCAGATAGCAGGCGTCGGCTGTTGTCCCTCTACACAATTTAATGCGGCTTGCGCAAGTGTGACCTTAAGTCTGCCTGGACAGTGCACTGTGGACAGCTGAAGGTGTCCTATAGCATGGTAGGGAAGCGAACGGAACATCCGGCAGTCCCCTAGCAGGATGTGAGCGTGCTCTTCAAGCGTTCAGAGTTCAGAGTGCGAGTAGGAAAACCTGCAGGCCTTAGCTCCGATAGCTGTCGTGCGATGCGTGACTTTGTTTCGAAGACATTTTAGTGGAGTCGGAGCTTGCCGGTTCGGTATGTATACGGGTAAGGTTGACACGGTGGTCCCTTACTGTTCCGCATAGCTCATAATTGTTTTGTGGTAGTGGCACAAGATCGTGAAGGCAAATGGAAGTGCGAAATAGACGTAAGATGCGTACGTGTGTAAGGTGTGTAGAAGTAAGTGAGGTGCGCAAAGTAGCCACTATGATGGACAGGGTAAGACGTAAGCGGTTCCGTACCATGAGTAAAGAGTACGGGCCTCTTCCGTATCTTCACTAAGATAGTACTGATCGTATATCATAGGTGCAAGCGCTCATCACGCAGTGCTCCCGATGGGCATTTCAGCGAAATGTGCAAGTGCACGAAATGTTCGGTCGTTCAACAAATGACTGACTGGCAGTGTTGGCCCCATTGCATTTTGCCAACGACTTCACATTCATTTTCAGCGTCACTTCAAGAGCGAAGGCGAGGACGTCGTCAGCGATCACGCCGCTCGGGATGTACACCAGCAGTCGCAGCAGTACGCGGCTGAACAGCAGCAGCGTCTGTGCTTCGAACGCATCGCGGCTATGCTGCTCAATCGCTCGGCCTTTCCCGTGCAGCACGGCGTCGGACTCGGTGAGCAGCGACCGCAAAGCGCTGGTATCGATGAGGCTCCAGCCAGTTCCTCGTCGACTTGTTCCACGGAATCAGGTAAGCAGGAGGTTGGCGGAGCCGCTTATAAATCACTTGCAGGCGTGTGTAAAACGGAGCCAGCGGAAGCCATATCGAAGCACGGGTCTCCGGTGCCCAACGACTGCAGCGTGATCGACCTCATCGCGCGGGGAGCAACAATCGCATCGACGCTGAAGCGGGTTGCGGACGTCAGCACGACGGGATCCGGGGCGATCCCGGTGAAGCGCAGTCGCAGCGAGGACGTCAGTGACGCCGGCGCCAGTTTGGAGGCCCTTCAGCGCGATGTCTTGCAGGTAAGAGCCACTCGGGCAAGACGTTTTCGTCCCTCGATGCTCCATTTGTTCGGCCTTTTCACTAGTGCTTGTTAGGCGGAACCATCCAATCCTTCGAGAGTAGGATATTTCAGTTACCTTCTTGCTCAGAATAGGCTCACATGCTTAGAGTCCCTATAGTTCGCTATTTCTGTCAGAATATGGACCTTTGAAACTAGTCGTAAATGGCCACATTCCAATGTTACGCAAAAATTTGCCCTTACCAGCGTCCCTTGGTCTATACCGGGTAGTCCAAAATCTGTACTCGTGCGGCAATTTTTACGAAAATGTAAAACGCGCAAGCCAGGCGTCAGCTAGACGAAGAATAAGTGCGGAATTTTTCTTTCATCCCGAGATTGTAGTTACCAGCCTTGCGTAGCAGCCCAGTTTACGTCTCGCAAACACCTTTGTTTGATGCTCACAGGGACTCTTCCAGACGCAAAAGAAGTGCTTCGAGGACCTCGCGAGCTTGGTCGCCGAAATCCGAAGCGACGTGCTCCCTCAAGCACTGCAGGCGCTGAAGAAGTACAACAGCACGTGCGGCACTTCCAACGGATGCGGCAGCGTGGAGTAGCCTTGAGCAGTCCCTGTGGTACACATACCAAAGTAAATACCGCCATATCAATCTCTTTTCTTTCTCTTTTCCGACCTCCCAACCCCACGAAGCGTCACAGTGCCCATTCCCTTCTTGCATTCCTCATGTCTGACATACTTCTCGGTCGAGTGCTAACCTGTGTCCATCCTTTTCATCTTGGCTCGTACCTGCCCGGAACTGACAGCAATATCATTGCGACATTTTACGTGTGGGCGCCTCCTTGTACCTTTAAGTTTCTGGCTTTCCTGTGTGTTGTGCCCTCTCGTTTGGGCCGACGGTGAACCATTCCGTTTCCCTTTGTAGGCAGCTTTATGGTGGTTACCGGTTGTCGAATGCTCTCGAAATGACATGTATTTCTTGCCTATGTTCTTTACCAATGAAGAATAAAGACGTCCCTAGTACGAGAATGACTGAACCGTAGAGAAGTAGCTGCAAACAACAAGTAAATTATCGTTCCGCTGAAATGCCAATGAGCGAAAGATTCTTAGAGGCCTCAATGTGCCAGAAGCATAAAACGCCATTGCCCGTCGACACTTGTGCCATGCTATCCGGCCATGGCGTTGTAGCGTGTCCTTAGAGACCTTTATTGTACGCTGCTTTGACGCCAAGGGGAATATTGCGTTCGTACGGACGTCGTACTTTTGGATAAAAGTTAAGCTCGGAACCTCATTTTTGCAGACACAAATTCTGACAAAAGTTGCGAAAAAAAAAGATTTGGGCAGAATTTTGTTTGCACAAAAATTTTGCCGAAATGTCTTCTTCTGCGCAAAAGCCTTTGCACAACTGACACATTGTGCAATATGAAGTAACCAACTGCAGCTGTGAATTACACTTTCGGTCATTCTGAGACTGCTTGCATTCGATGCAGGCCCATCACGAATCCGTCCGGCGTTCCTTTCGACGCGTACATTGCTGTACAAGCTCCGTTCCTCAGAATGTCAACAGTCCCGTTTTGCTTGCTACTAAAGCTTAGCCAACCGCTGGCGGGGTGTTAGTGTGGTCAGAGTGCGTTCTCCACGCGTGGTATTCCCAGCGGCGCGGTCTTGGTGGACTTAGCCATTGTGGCCTCCTGTGCATGCCTCTGAGGGTCTGAGAACACCTCAGAGAGCGGCTCATTCTCTCTAACCGTCTTTCAGTGTCTAGCGTGCGTTCTTGCATGGGCCTCTCTCCACCCCACGCTGACGCTCGCTCGATGGAACGCCGAACGCGGAGAATCTATGCTCTCCAGCACTCACCGATGAGGCGTCAGGCGTCCGTCGGGGGATGCACGCTGCAAAATATCGACGCCACCACTCACCGGTGGTTGTTTGTGTCCATGATTCACGTGCATTTTCGCTCCGGACTGGTACGAATTTTTTTGAGGAATTGTTAGACTTGGATGCGAGTTGTGCCTGGTTTATCAACGGTATTTATAGCGGAAATCCCTAGAAAAGTTCGCAAAAGTCTGGAAGCTTTGTGGCGAAACTAATGGCTAGTGTTGTCGAAAATGGGCAGCGATGCCGTTTTTACGTGTAAAATTATTCCGTGACTTCGATGTGACTTCTTTTTCTTGTTTGCTGCAGCGCTGGGCACATAGGGCTGCTCGATATGGGTCCATCTTTGCGCGCCTACCTTTAAGTGCGTTTAAAGCAGTGACATTTGTACCCAGATTCAACGTCGGTCAGTGTTCGACCGCCACATGATTCACACCCGCATACGAGACCGCTTTATGAACGTTTCATGATCGCATCGTCCATGCGCAGCTGGCCGATGGAAACTTGTTTATACTCCCCGTTGTTTCTCCTACGTCTAAAGCGACGCTGTTTATCATCGTTTCGCTTCTCCTTTCTGTTTGCCTTGACGGTTCCACACCACAACACAATGAGTCAGTGCAATGCGTGCTGATAAGCATTTTGTCGAGAGATTTTGCTCAAAACTTTAACGTGTTTCCCCGATTGTAGCGTGAATTTGCGCGTAAATCTCCATTCTGGAGCCGCTAACCATCGACTGTTTTAGAACTTCGCAAGCGACAGCAATCGACGATGGACCGCTTCAATATCGACGACGAGAAGTACCGCTGCATATGTGGCCTCGTCCACGTTCGGGTAGGTTGAAGCAAGGGCCTTCGGGTCATGGTTTAAGCCCCGCCTAGGCTTTAGGTGACGATAATAGTCAAGGGTAGAACCCACTAAGTTGTCATACGGGAAACTGTGGGATCACACCTTTCGCGTTCCTGGAACTGCCATGACAAACTTAGGTTGCTGCAATGTTCCCTACCCTTTTAGCCATCATTCAAAATGAGTTGACTGCACTTCAGCTCTGCGTAAGACTTGCTCTTTCGGCACTCTCGAATCTATGAGTTTGTGGTGCCTAATTAGGAACGCAAAAATCTTCCTCCTCAGATTTGCCTTCGACACACGCTCATTACGCGCTTATGCTTCCTGCTACTCATACCAGCATAGTGCTAGGCCTGACCATAATATGCTACCGCAGCCCGAACTTGACCATTACGTCGTCGTTGACTTGCTTCGTTTTTAGACGTGCACGCTGGTGCTGGCGATTCTCGGCGTGATCGGCTCAATCGGCGAGATCGCGAACCCGGACCGCACCTACGCCGGCGTCCCGGGCATCTTCATCTTCGCGCTCGCCATCTACGCGCACTTCGGCAAGGTCGCGTGGGCCTACATCCCGATGTTCATCATGGAGGTAAGTTCCGCCTGTTCATTTGTAGTACTTACCATTCTTTGAGGCGATCAACGCGGTGATCTCCGGCGTCGGATGCGCGGGCAGCCTCCTCCTCTACGCGGTCTCGCACACTCACTGGTTCCAGCAGGCCTTCGACAAGGACATCGAGAAGGACTGGCACGTCAGCATCGGAGGTAAGCCCTCAAAGCCGGGTCTACACTCGGTACCTTCTCAACTAGCTCGCTATACTACCCGGAGTCCGACATACCTAGTTGATGTTGTCAAGGCGTATGCATGGCTGTAGGAAAATAGTCTCTTTTAAGGCAGCGTGCGAAAGTTTCTGCTGTGCGAATGATACCTAATCCGACGAGGTGTGCTTAGCGACGGTCACATAACCCTAGGATGTTAACGCTGATGGGTAGGAAACAGCAAGTTGATCTCGAGAGGCGGCACGAACTAAGGGCTGAATAAGTAGCATTCTCGTGCGTTCATATGTTAGAAGGGAGCTGTCGAGTTTGCTGGACTGATTTCATTCAAAATGCTTGGAAAACATAGACCTGACACGCCTTCCGCTGCTTTCATCAGTTGAGCTTGAGCCTTGTAAGGGCGAAGCAAACACCTACACCAAACACCGGTCATTCCCTTGCAGAAGGCTTATACTGAGCGCGGGACCTATCTTGAGACAACGCAGATATTATAAGCCTTTAAGGCCCCGTAAGACATGGTAGGAGTTTCTTTAGGGTGTTAGAATATCTGTTACCTACCTACCTTTAGTCAACACGACCCACACCTAACGATCTCTGTTTCAGTCTTCCAGCTGTACCTGGCCATCGCCGCCATCGTCTTCGCGATCAGCGCCGCGCTCTCGACGTACTTCACGCGCGTCGTCTACAACGCCTACGACTGGCAGAAGAAGCAGGAGGTGCTCAGCCCCTACGACGATCGCAACCTTCTCGTCGCTTGAAGTACGTCCGTCAATCGGTACCCGAACTTTCATCAGCACTCTCCCGAACCGAACTCAACTCAGCGTATTCTTTTGTTGCACCCAAATTTTGAAACCTTTCACACTGTGTCCACTTGTGTACCAAAGGATTGCCCCAATGCTCTCCATCCTATTGTGTCTTGATTTGTTACTCGCACCCAGTTCTGTAGCATGTTCGCACTCGGCATTGCATAATAAAAGTTTTCACTCTCAGACAATAGTTGTCAAGTGACAGAAGCCAGCGAGAAACAGTTCTCAATACGATGGCGTCTATGACGACTTTGAGACCGGAGTTTGATTGAACTTACCAGTCCATTAGTTAAATATGGAACCCAGCCAGACCCAGATCAGCATCTGGTTCAGTGTAGAAGCTGCGGGAGACGAATTGGTTGGGAAAGGGGAAGCATGCGCAATGACGTACTTGCGTCGAACGCGCAAGTTGGACGAGCAAGACGAGTTATTCGTTGCAGCGTCTCGTCTGCATAACGCACAGCATGGAATTTGTTAGTGGCAGCTTACCATACCTGCTCGTCAGTCGCTAGACGTCAGGATAATCTGAATTAGCAAACAATTGTGGTACTATGCTTCCTATAAAGGCCGATCAGTCTTCTGAAGTGCAATCCCACGAAACAAACCTTTTTTTGTGTCGACAGACTTTCTGTACGAAAGTTATATCTAGTCCGCGTGATTGCCAACCTCTTTTTGCTGACGCATCAGCATACTGAGGGTAGGCAAGTGACCCCGTGATGTGATCCGTGACGTGCTGTCCCCCCGTTCGTTATCCGTGCCGTGATGATCACCCCGTCACGGCTTTTGACACTATCACAGCACGGACCATGGCTATTTTAGGACCCGGGATGCGCGGTTTGATGCTATCCCCGTGACATGATCCGTGAGGTGAATCACGTCACGGGTCACGTCAAGGATAACGTCACGGTTGCCTACCCTTATATCATACCTTGCAAATACGGGCATAGTATTCATACTTTCCGTCACAATCTTGCATGCAATTTTCATAGTTCTTCCATATACCGATTTCTTCGAAATTTAGAAATTCTATCAAAATAAGTTCAAGTTCTTCGGCTCAATTTGCGGTTAGACGAAGTTTCATCGGTTAGCGCAAGCTCAATATTATTGTGGAACTCTGCACTGCCTTAGTCTGACAGTAAATGACCTTAACGAGAATATTGATAAGGTTTAGTCTACGGTATATGCATGGCGCAGCTATGCCGGATATACGATACCGCTACAATGCCTTCTGTTGGCCTTCTTCGCGCAGCATTGTTAGTACACGACTTCGGGTGGGGAGGCTCTGCGGTTTTGTGCTTCGCTGAAACGCGGTGCTCAGTTCTATTCCACAACTGCAAAACGCCGACGCCTATTGTTCTCGAGCCGGCGCATGCGTCCTTCAAGCGTGATGGCTGATACCACCGGGTGAGGCAAACAGCTTGACCTCCTTAGAATGGGCCCGTTTCTCGTGACTGGATCGTATGCAAAAACGGTTTTATCAGGCGTTAACATTTCGTGAAACTTGCGCCCCAGGGGACCCGCTCGAGGGAGTCGTAAACTGTAAGAGACTTCCAACATCGTGGAGGTCCATACCAGATGAGGCAACAAGGCGTACCTCACGCAGGTATTTTAAGCTTCGCTCCTTGCTGCAACGTCACTTCTGCTCGCTATGGGTGTAGCCAGTGTTTTTTCCCGACTTAATGACAACAACAGGTTTTGTTGCACTAAGTCCCTCGCATATCCGTTTATAGTTTATTCTTCATGTACGGAGGGAGTGTAGATCTTCATGGCTTCTTCCTCAATATCCGAAATCCCTGGTCGGCTGTTGCAGTCTGTCAGTAACACATAGTCAGCCATAAACCCATTGGTCGTTACTGCCTCATAATGTCCCCATAACTTCGGTAATGATCCTCGCTAATTGTATCCTAACAATCGCTAATTGTCGCTATGCGCACTTCACGGCGCATGTCCCTTCAAGTGCTTGTGGCGGGAGATTTGGCTACCAGCCTGCCATACGCGGTCAGAAATGACTAAAACTGTCGCCCTAAATGTGAATGATCGTAAATGTTGCGGTGCGTGGCGAGCGTGGCTCCACTCCCGGCGGATCCGTCTTCGCGGTTTGAAGCTGCTGGAGGAACATTGCGAGGACACCACTCCACGGATCGGGAGGTAGAGGCTGCACCGTCCTGCCGAGCAGCGACGTCTTCGCCCGCTGTTTTATGGCATCCACATAGAAACAGGTTCAAACGGAGGTTTTGGAGTCGCCGCCAGTAAGGTCACCACCGACGACCTAAGGTAGCGGTTGCCGGTAGCGGAAGACGAATTGGGACAGTTCCTTAAGCGCGCATTTCGCAAGCTCGTCGGATCAGCACACCGGCGAATGGCTACGGTCATTTAAGATACCGAGCGCTTGCGTAGTATAATTTGCAAATCCTTTTTCACGCTAATCTGTGCAAGTCGACTTTGTTCGGACTTAGACAATCTGCGACTACCGTAGTTTCAAATAACTCTAATTGGAGGTATACAGATAACACACGTCTGTGTGCCGGTTTCGCCCATCCTTGGCTTTGTATGAAGAGCTCTAGCAGACCTGGTCCGCAAGTAGTAGCTCCTGGTGCCTAAGACGTTTCAGTCCACGCAGTGTCGTGTCGTCGAAATGGGCTGTGCAAACCACACACATAGGTTTAACTCTTCAACTTCTTCACTCATTTTTTCACATCTTTCGCGAAACTGGGCAACGTATTCTGCGATTTTTTCCCCTATGAAGACCAGCACCGAAAGGTACGAACTCATTTCGACTTTGCATTTCAAATGAGACGCGGACCGGTTTCGCCCTCACTCTTCAGTGTGGCTCCCTCCGCCAGCCTTTGTTTCGCTCGTTTGCCTCAAATTGTCAAAGGTTTTGAAAGGCATGGGATCGATGCACCTTACCTGGGCGCGCCGAGAGCGGGCCCAGGGCCTACGGTATGCTGGTAACAACCGTGGCGAAATTTGTCCGAAAAGAGTATCGTGGAGTAGCACGGAATGGAGCGTGAAAAGCCGAAGCAGCTATAGTTTTGCTTAACCCACCAATTACGTGAACTGGAGTGAAATGAACTGAACTGGACCTTCAGTATTCGGTACAGTTAGATCAAAACCAGGTTCAATAAATACACTGAAAACTCTAACTGAACTGGTCAGTTCAATGAACTCGAATAAACTGAACNCCGGCGTGTCACTCGAATGACTGCCTCATTTCGCATCTCGCCGCCGGCGCGATGACCCTTGTCTCGAGTGATACCCGTGACGGAGCCGCCGCATGGGTGGAGGGGTACGGTAGTGCTACTTGAGTAAAGACGGTACATGTATTTCTTTGAGCAGCAGTACATTTATATGCCATCCTGTAGTCTTTCACAAGCCCTAGCGAGGTGCGACGCCATTACGAATAACCCTAGTCTAAACTACTGCCGAACACTGAAGACGTTTGTTTGCGCCTTGGGTAAGAATAATCACATGCTAATCTTACTTGCGACTAGCGTCGAGCAGAGAGTATGGCGGACGGTCTACTTGCTTCATGTCTTTCATTTGCGTTCTCGCGTTTTGGTCCATGCTACCCGTTGTGCCTCGCGATACGAAAGTGGGATGTACGCCGCTGCTATGCTTGGATCATCTCACACAGATTTTCAATGTTTTTTCAATGCACATTTTAGTCGTCGGTGACAACTTTGAAGCTCTCCACCTCTCTGCCACTGTATCCCCAGCGGTGTCATCCGCAATCGGCTACATCGGGCGCAGTCGCCTACTTCAAATACACCGACCGCCGGAATGACCTCACCAGCCCTCGCGATGGACTTCCTTGCGAAGCTGCACAACATCGCCAACGCGAACCCCGTAGCCCACGCCGATGACACCAGCGATTCTTCCGGACGTTCTTCGGTCGCTACTGACCTCGTGCAGAAGATGAACGCATTCAACGGCGCGAACGACAATGACAGCGAACCTTCCCGCCATAGCTCCATGGACATTACCGCTCTCTTCGCTGCGGGCAACGAAAATCTATGGAGCAATATCTCCCGAAATTCGCGTAAGAATCATTTGATCCTTCGAAGCAGTTGACCTTAAGCTTAGAAAGCAGCATCCCTCAATAAAGCAAAATTTATTTAAGCCAATGTGAAGGGTTTGGTCCAGTGCTCAGTCTAGGTACGGTCTCGAGCTTGAACCCTACGATTACCTAAGCCTTCCAGCCTACCTACCTATATGCAGCCCGACCTTTGTGTTCAGTGCTTTCAGGCTTAAGCTTAGGGACCGTTTGATCGAATGCTAGAACTGGTACGAATTAGGCTTATGAAGCATGATCCTATGATAGGGTAAAGTGTATTAACGCCGGTGTTGACGATTTGTTTAGCGCTGATGCTACGGTCTCGCGCCTTCCAGCCTTTCTGCGTACCTCCCATCTGCACATCGCTTTATGCTTAGTGCTTTCAGGCTTAAGCTTATCTAGCCTTTCACTTTTTTAGCCTCAGTATAGGCCTATACTTCATGCCCTCCATGTTTTATCGTCCTATTTAGCGCATAACTGGGCACGTCTCGTTGTGTTTGGCCTAGGGAACTGCTAGGGATTCTGCCGCTTTATCCACGCGGCACCCTCTTTGGCAGCCTTTCAGCCTGGCTTAATCCTTGCTGTGACTGAGTCGTTTTCAGTGAAGGAAAAGAAGAAGTTCTCGCAGGAAGTCTCCGACGTCCTCGTTACCGAAGTACTCAAGCGCAAGGATCTCCTCGTCGAGAACAACACCAGCCGGGACTTGACGTTCAGTGAGAACAAACGCGTTGCCTGGAACGAGGTAAGTACCACTCACGTTTCGACTGTTAGCATCCGTTCTTTCTTGGCTCTGTTAACGCCCCCGTTTTAGGTCCGTTCTCTTCTCGTGGGTCGCTTCGCGGGATTCGACCTCAATGTGGAAGCTATCAAGAGTCACTGGCGCTACCGCAAGCGCAAGGTCACCGACGCGTACCAGGAGCTCAAGAGGTAAGTCCTCTCGGTGAAGACTGATTAGAGGTAGGCAGATATCCTTTGCCGTAAGCCCAGCCGCGTTGACTCAATCATTGTCGGGTTCCGGCGGTTACGGGTACGGTCGGGATCGCAGCTCGTGTGCGCCTACTTCTAAGAACTTCTAGCAGTAAAAGACAGAAACTTTTCTGTTTTAGCTCCGACAACGAGAAGAAGGAACTGCAGAAGAAGCTCACCGCGATCGACTGGGAGATCTACGCAATGCTCAAGGAGTCGAACATGCTCGACAAGGCCAAGTCGGAGCCGACGGCGACGAGTCCGGTAAGAATAGAGCTTCACGTAGCGTGGCACGTCGAGGACATCCTGTCCTTAGATCTGTCTAGTCCGATCTTTAACAAGGAAGAAAACGCTTGATGGGCCTTGGAGGTTCATTGATAAATGAGCTTGATGGCTTGTGACGGGTGATTGCTACCGTCCACAATCGAGCATGAGACTGCCTCATATTGGTAGGAAGGAATAAAAGCATTAAGAATAGTTTTTCAACCGTTCAGAATCGGGTAGGACCATGTTGGTAAAAAAAACAATACAATACAACAGTACGGTACGGAGGGGATCAGTAAGGGGTACGGATTACGGTACTGCTACTGACTGCCGATCCCCAGTAAGTTGTGCACGGTGTATGGGCCATACGCGATGGCGATGTGTCCTAGAGTTTGCAAATGACCCCCCCCCCCATACCGTACTCCGTACCGTACTGACCCCCCGTGCCGTACTCCGTAGCGTACCCGGACCCCCCCCCCCCCCC
>JNEY01000185.1:192750-229926 GCA_020875895.1 Aphelenchus avenae
GGGGGGGGGGTGGGGGTGGGGGCCCCCCCCCCCCGCCTATCGGCGGCCGTTTAAGGGGGGATAGGGTAAGAGGGGACCCTTCGGCGTAAAACATTTTTTAGAAAGTTACTAAATTTTTTAATCTAAAGGCTCTAAATGAGTTAATAAAGCTTAAATAAGCCATTTAACCTTATTTTAATGATTTTGGTCCATTTAGACCCCTTTTTGACCCATTTTTGGGGTCAACCCGCTATCCCCGACCTCCACCCCCCCCCCAGTTCTGAAATCCTGCCTACGGCCCTGTACGGTAGGGAATACGGTACGGTCGTCGAAGTCTACCACGGGAGGAGGGGCGAAATAGGGGAAAAATACCTACGGCAAGCATGACCATTGGCGAAGTATTTCGGTTGATAATAAATGCCGTTACATCCTCTCCCCTACGGCCAGGTTTCAAAGTGCGCAAGCCCTAGGTACTTTGTGCGTCCAGTGGTTTTGGATGACAGTGGAGTTACTTTAAATGTTCCGGGTGATGATCATCATACAACATTTGTTTCATTTACTCACAAACGATGGTAAAGTGCGCGACGCGAGAGCTCCTCAGAGCTTGTACGAATTCCGAGAACAGTTGAGCACCGTCGACATACAAAACCTTTCGATCCGGCTGGCCGTCGACGCAAATGGTGTAGTTGCCCGGTGTGCAACCATTTTTTTGGCGCATAGAAGCTCGCACTGTCGATCTCGCGGAGGCACACGTCCGACAGCTGCTGCATGATGAGCTGCAGAAAGTGGCGGTTCGCGAACTGGACGACGTCGAGCGTGCAACGGTCCAGAGGCCGCAGGACGTCCTCGAGAACCTCGTTCGGTAGCGACGACATCGAGGGATGGCACACCTGAAAAAAAGAGTTTTACTTGTTAGGATTTTATAAGACCAGATTCGCGTTAAACTAAGCGAAAAAAAGAAAGCAGAATGGTGATTATAATTAAGCGGACATTTGCGACATCAAAGGCGTCCATGAACTTGTGTTTTCAGACTAGCGTAACCCCCTTCCACTTGCACCGTCTGTCTACTGCGTTCCCCGCCGGATCAAGGCTACGTTGCCTGATCATTGCCTACATTATCGCTATCATTGTATGTGTACATAAGTCGATGCACGCAAGCATTCGACGGTTCCGTGACGCACAATAAACGAGAGACGCTCCCATGTGCCCAATAGGTACACTAAGCACGTTTTTCTTATGCCATGTCTTGCGCACACATTTTTGTGCTAAATGCATACATCAATAGGAAATGCTCGAGCTAAAAACAACTGCCTCATGACAAGGACGTCAAGGCTTGCAAATTCCAAGCCAGCCAACGAAACGTCAGCTCGCGCTCGGGCCACGCTCTCCAAACGCTGGTCGGTGCAGCAACGAGTGCACAGATACTTTGTGGAACAGAGCTTAATCAGAAGTTCTCCGCACTTTTTGAGACAATCGCATAAAAGTACCCGAGGGATTTTTAATAGAATAAATGTACTCTTTGTTTTTAATATTCTATCGAAGGTTCCGAAAGGAAAAGCGCAGGGAATCTGGAGACGAGCAACCGCCGCAGTCGACGCGAAGCGGTTCACTCGGCAAGACTGCTGGTACATGTAACGCAGAGGCAGGTGACAGATAGTAGTATGCCACGGAAGCATTCTATCTATGAGAAGTACGGTAGCTTCCTGCCTGTTCCTAATTCGCATCCACGGCTGTACAACGGCACTACGATGCATGGACGCCGTACACGTACGCCTTTGCTGTTGTACGGTACGCGCCATGGCTTTGTACCGCCTTGTCCACGCAACCCTGCACAGCTAGTGAGAGACAATCATTTAGCTATGGAATGCTTCTTCTACTTAGTTGCGGTCACGACTGGCCCTGACTTGTTTTGGCCGTGCCGTGGAGTCGTCCTAAGAGCACGGGACGGAAAATAACACGACTGCAAAACGGGTCGTTTTCCACTAAAACGGCAAGAATGGCGTCGATTGTCGAGCCGTGCCGTTCTCCATTCTCTGCTAGCACGGAACGGAATACGGCCCGTTCTCGCCGAACCGTCGTCCTGTGAAAACAGTACCGAACGGAAGACGACTGGGCATGGCCTCATCAATCTAGGTTGTACGGCGGTACCTGTGCTGTACCTGTGCTGGCGACGCCTGCTCCTCTTTTCTAGGGTGCCAAAATCTCAGGTATACGTTTGTAATTGTTATTATGATCAGTCCAGCTTTTTCCCTATTGTTAACGGCCCGGTGAAGGTCGAGAGGAACGAGTCGAGCTGTCGAGCACAGCTGTTCCTCGGGACAGAGATAATACGCGTCGGAGAAACACAAAGTGCTTCGCTACGTGTGGGACCTTTGACTCATGGCCTTCCGCCGGATGTGAGCCGCTGGCGGAGAGAATACTAAAAACAGTGCCCCCAACAATTGGTGATCTCGGAGGAGGACGCATGTGCTTCGAGAAGGTTTTCGCTGCCGCTGATCGACAACAAAGCCGTCGGTTGTTCCAGAACGAGTGCTTCGCCGACTTGGCGAGAGTTTTCTCCCCCTTCCTACACGTGTGGAATTTGGCTCCTCTTGGATCCTCGAGGATGTTTCTCCCAGCACGTAGCGTGTTCCCCTTTTGCGCTTCATGTGGGACTACTAATCAGACAGGAATTGTGTCGTTAATTTTCCGGGCACACGTTGAACATTTTCCATCTACGTGGTACTTCTTAGCGGACGGTTATTTTAGTGTCAGCTAGTGTTTTGTTGTGACTGCGGAAACCTGGCGGGAATGGACTGTCCCGGCCTCCATACCGTACAATACCGTACGGGCCTTAATACGTTACGGGACGGCCGTAGTGCGGGCCGTTCTAGTGCTAAATGTCGAGAAAGCCGGAACTGTACCGTACTCCATATTGCACGACCCAACCGTACTGTACTCCGTGCTGGGACTGAAAACGCCATACCAGACTCCGTACCGTACAGTACGGAGTACAATACGGTGTGGCCGTACTATCTGTACAAATGCCGATCTGTTCATATTAGGCTGTTACAAATGAACCAGAAAATCCGACGATAGAGGTGCATCGATTAAATTCAGTATCGAGCAGCATACTGAATCTTCGGCCCTCGTGACATGCAAACGTGATCACCTCATACGTTGCTAGCAGTGTTATTTCATACATAATCTTCCAGCTGCAGCACAACATGGCCGCAGTCGCACGCCCTGGTCAACCACTTCCCGGAGCGCAGCAAGCCGCCCCTGCGCGACCCGGGCAGCCAGTACAGCAGCAGTTCGTTCGACCTGGACAACCGGTTCAGCAGCAGCAACAAGTCGGACGTCCTGGACAACCAGCAGCCCAGCAGCAGCAGAGACCTGGCCCGCCTGCAGCGCAGCAGCAGCAGCCCCAGCAGCTTGGACGTCCCGGTCAGCCAACCCCACAACAGCAGCAAGCAGTGCGACCTGGTCAACCCGCGGCGCCGCAACAGCAATTAACTGGACGTCCTGGACAACCAATGCAGCAGCAACAGCAGCCGGCACGCCCAGGCCAACCTGCTGCGCCGCAACCACAACAGCAGCTCGCACGACCCGGCCAACCGGTGCAGCAACAACAGCAGCAATTTGGCCGCCCAGGACAGCCCGTGCAGCAGCAGCAACCAGCACGTCCTGGTCAGCCTGCAGCGCAGCAACAACAACAGCAGCCTGGGCGTCCAGGACAGCCCGTGCAACAGCAGCAACCGGCACGCCCAGGACAGCCCGCCGCGCCGCAGCAACAACAGCCTGGGCGTCCAGGACAGCCCGTGCAACAGCAGCAACCGGCACGCCCAGGACAGCCCGCGGTGCAGCAGCAGCAATTTGGCCGCCCAGGACAGCCCGTGCAGCAGCAGCAACCAGCACGTCCTGGTCAGCCTGCAGCGCAGCAACAACAACAGCAGCCTGGGCGTCCAGGACAGCCCGTGCAACAGCAGCAACCGGCACGCCCAGGACAGCCCGCCGCGCCGCAGCAACAACAGCCTGGGCGTCCAGGACAGCCCGTGCAACAGCAGCAACCGGCACGCCCAGGACAGCCCGCGGTGCAGCAGCAGCAATTTGGCCGCCCAGGACAGCCCGTGCAGCAGCAGCAACCAGCACGTCCTGGTCAACCTGCAGCGCCGCAACAACAACAACAGCCTGGTCGCCCAGGACAGCCCGTGCAGCAGCAGCAGCAACCAGCACGTCCTGGCCAGCCTGCGGTGCAGCAGCAGCAACCTGCACGCCCGGGACAGCCCGTGCAGCAACAGCAACCAGCACGCCCAGGTCAGCCTGCGGTGCAGCAACAACAGCAACAACAACAGCCTGGGCGTCCAGGACAGCCCGTGCAACCGCAGCAACAGGCACGCCCAGGACAGCCTGCTGCGCCGCAGCAACAACAGCCTGGGCGTCCAGGTCAGCCCGTGCAACAGCAGCAGCCCGGGCGACCTGGACAGACGGTACTGCAGCAGCAGCCTGGACAACCAGTGCAGCAGCAGGCCGGTCGTCCTGGTCAGCCCTTCCAACAGCAGCAACAACCGTCGACGCCGCAGCAGCAGGTCGGCCGCCCCGGTCAGCCAGCAGCGCCGCAACAGCAGCAGGATGCACGAACCGGCCAACCCACGCAGCAACAGCAACCTGCCGCTGCACGTACGCCGCAGCAGCAAGCAGTGCGCCAGGCGGCTCCAGCCGCACGAGCCCCTCAGCAACAACCCACTGGCGCCGAGGAGGGACAAGATGAGGAGCGTCGTATGGGAATTTCGCTGCCGATGAACTGCTACTCGGATCTCGGCGCTCGTCGTAACGAGGTCTGCATAGTGTGCTGCGAGAATACCGCCGTCGGAGATCATTTGGTCGTTGAGCGCAAATACGGTACGTTCAGCGGCTGTGCCATTAGCTTACTGCACAAATCCTAATTTGCTATCTACTGTGATTTTCACTTTCCTCCTTTAGTCCACAAGGAGTGCTTCAAGTGTGGCGCCTGCGGACAGGAGCTCGAGCGTGGCTTGGCCCGCATGGACGACGAGTTGGCCCGCATCGGCTACGCATTTATGTGGTTCTGCCCGCAGCACGCCAACCTGCCACCGATCGAGAAGGCCGCTCTCCTACATCAACGCAAATGTGAGTGTTAATTCTACATTGTTTTCTTGCCGTTCAGTTTCAGACAGGTCAATTTTAGAGTCATGCAAGTAGCACGGCCTTCATTTAATGCAAACTCGAAAGGCACACACGGATTGATGCTTATCGGTCGGTCACTCGTAGACAGCTTTTGTGTTTAATTAATGTCTGCCCATTCGTTGATAAAATAATAAAATACTTTTTCTGAATCGAATCCATCTTGCAAACCGAAAATCATGTGTTTCTTTGTTGCAATTATGACACGATTATGGTTAGTGCAACACAAAAACGTCCACTTTTGGGAGTTTGTTTACGCCCTCTATTCCCGACTGCCATTAGTAAGCCATTCTCCAGGTGTATTTTATTAGTTGCAATGCAGTGTCAAACAACAATCAAAACTTAACAGTGTCCAGAGCCAACAACTTATTCCACAGTGATAGTGTCGTTGAGCTTCTTGCGCTTCGCGTCCAGCTTCGCCGCCTCCCGCTTCTCGCGCTTCTGCCCGAACTTAATCTTCTTGTACGCGCGGCGGTACCGCTTGGCGATGAGCATTTCCTTCAGCTTGAGGTTATGACCCTGCAACGGGAAGGTTGCCACAGGTGAGGAATATGGAGGTGCAAGCTTACCTCTTCGTTGATCTTCTTCTGTAGGCTCTCCTTGTACGCGCGGCCAGCTTCGACCTGCATGCCCTTGGGCTTCACCGCGGTGGTCTTCTTCTTGGGCTTCCGCTCGGCAGCCTCGCTTTCCTTCTCTGCGCTGATGAGCTTCGATACGTCTAAACGAAAACTTGAGCTAGTTGCATAATTTATTACGGAGATAGTTTGCAACAGGCTTACCTTTCCCGGCTTCCTGAATTCTTTCCACATTCTCGAATGAGACGAAATCGGCGATGTTCTCCTCGCTGAATGGCGACAAGTGCGGCGGCAGCGCTGCGCCAGGAGCGTACCGCTGCGTTGGCAGAAGCTTCCTGGCGTTGAAGCTGTCCACCACCCACTGCGGTTGGACATAGATTCTGAAAAAGCGCACTGTAAAATGGAGTAGGCATTACAGTCTCTTAAGTTCTGTCTGAAGTCTGTAAGTAGTACAGTAAAATCCGAAAGTAATTTATAACAGAAGCTACTGTAACTCAATTCCGCAGGGATTACAGTATCTGAAGGGTGGACAAGTACAGTGATTCCGAACACAACGTAACGGAAGCTACTGTAATCAATTTTGTACGAACTATGGTATCTGAAGCGTAGGTACAGTACAGTAAATTCCGAAAGTAGCGTAGCATGCGTAAGCTAGGTACTGTAATTCAGTTCCGTAGGGACTACAGTATTTAAGGAGTGGTTATTGCACAGTAAATTCCGAATGTTACGTACTTGCACCGAGATCAATGGACAACTAACTAATGCAAAAGTGCCGTGCATACCTGTTCACATTGGCTTTGTCCAGCGGTCGGTCGATGACGTGGTGCGTAATTTGGTCGCTGCTCTCGTCGTACAACATCACTGGACATCCGTCCCACGATACGGTTCCGCCGCAACTGCGAATGATAAGCGTCAGCGGCTCCTTCGGGACCTCTCGGTTGAGGAAGAAGCGGCATTTGGAAAAGAGTTGGCGCAGGATCTAAGATTGTGCCCATATCTAGACCATGACAGCTGCGGGTAGGACTTACCTGAAGCTGTTGCAACTTGGATGCGAGAGCCTCCTCGGAGTCCATTAGGGAGAAGGTATCCACGGTCGACTCCGGTTCGACCTCCTGAGTGCGAGCTAGTGGCCGTGCGAGACTGTACACTTTGTCGAGCTCCTCCTCGTCAAGTTCCATTCCTGCAAAATGGGTATAATAAAGTTTTCCGATGCAATTTTGCACAATGAACTCACCTTCGTCCGCCACTTGTACTGCCTTGGCAGTTTGCAACTGAGGCGGGTAGAAAAGCCCGAGAGCCTTGTAGAGCCGGAAGTTGACGAATTTGAGCATGGTGACGTAGAACCTGAAATATCAGTTGTTCAACTGGACATAGTATAGCCTGAGGACTCGACGAAGTTTGCCATGACCGCGAAGTCCACGTCGGAGACTTGACCCACGGAGCGCTCATGTCCGACGATCCAAGTGACCTTCTCGCCCATGACCTCCGCTTGATAGTATATGCCCTTGATTGAGACGAACGCCTAAAAGGACTATAACCGTCCCATCTGTCGAATGCTTGCAAAGTTGTGCAACCATAATGCAAACTGTAGCAATCTGCAACTATGTCCGAGCAACGCACCTTCCGAAGCGACTGTGACTCGATGACGTAGTGCATGAACTCCGCCGTGAGCCGGCGGCATTCCGATATGACTTGAGGTCGGATAATCTTCGTCTGCGTCAAAGCCGCAAATCCGAAGCATAGGCAGAGCGCGTCGTCCAGGTCCCTGAGAGCGGATGAGAACGTAGGATACCTGAAACTGGCGGAATACGTGGTATGCTGAAGAGCAAATAGTGGGAAATGGTAACCGTTGTGACTTACCGCTCTTTGACGATCCCGTCCAGGCGGAACTTCGGCTTCCGCTCGAAGAGCGACTTCACCTGATCCTCCTCGTGCTTCGCCTTAGCCTTCGCCACTTTGCGGAGGAATATCTAAAGCGGCAATCAGAAGGAGTAATAAGTTAAGGAGTATAAGCGCAAAATGAGTTCGGAGAGTCGTGATGCATTGCAAGACCAGCTCATACCTTGTATTCGCGGAACTTGTTGATGAGCGGCTCATTGGTAAGGAAATTGATGTCCTTCACGTGGTAGTAGATTCCCGTGGCGGTGCTTCCCTTGTTTGCCTTCTTCTTGTGCGCCGGTTCCCGCGGGTATATGCCTGGAATCCAACAGAGTATTCTGGAAAGGTGCTGCAGACGCTTCTGCCTTTCGCGGTGTTTCAGGTAAGTGTTTGCATGTTGTGGCTTACCTTTGAGAATGCAGAGACGACGGAAGTCTCGCAGTGAGAGCTGCAGCTTCTTCATCGCCTTCTTCCGCGACATGAAGACGCGAGCTGTGCCCGTCTCGTACTGAATTTGGAGCGCATTAGTACTCGGATAAACACACGATGGCTTACCTTCTTCTTTATCCTCATTCTTCTCGAAGGTCGACTGGCGGATACCTGCAAATACTTGCAATATTAGCGCAAGGAAACCACAATACTTTTGCAACGAGTCACAAGAAAATTTGGGATAGCAAGCGTCATGGGGCGACTCGCCAATATTGACCCGTTACGCAATGGCCCCTGATGCTCAGTTCGCGTCGAGACCCGGTAATTGGCCGGCGGCCAGCTGTGGCCGGGTCATCGCTTGGGCGTCCATAAAGAAGTGTTTGCAACTTATGCTTAACTCGGAAAATACATTCGTTGGTTGATTGGCACGAAATGCCCAAAAAGACACGGCTCGCACAGAAATTTTGGTGTTTTGTCGCTTTGCGCAGCAACATGTTCTACTACTTGAAATACATTGAACCACGACTTAATTAGCCGTGATGCCCCCTCAGCGTTTACTTCTCTCTTTCACTAATAATGGCGTCTGTTTAGAGCCACACAAGAAGCCTTTAAGCACACAACTGCCAAACGGCTGCAGATGTCGGTGGAAAGCGTCTCGCTGCGCGATGCGTTAGCGAACGTGGAGGTAAATTTCGGTCCGCTACGCAGCGAATGTCCAGCGTTTTCCTGAGCCACAAAAAAACAACGAAATACCTGCCTTAGACTCTCAACGAAGTGGAGACGGACGAAGACGTGCCAGTGATTGAAGCCCTCTCCTCAACCTTGGAATGCGCCTCAAACTTCGACACGAACTTCGAGGACCGAGGAGCGTTCGTCACCGGCTGCAGCAAATACATCGAGGAGGCCACTCGTCATGCAGAATTTGTACGTTGTATTTTGTCTTGGTTCCGAGAAACACATTGGTCTGTTTAGAACGAGCTGCTGAAAGAAGGCTTTCATCATGCCGGGAATCTGTACACATGGCGCTGCTGTTCCCGCGCTGTTCCGATGGTATGTTCTGCGAAGCTTCGGCTTAAGCCAAATCCCGAGCATGTTTAGGCCAAGTCCAACGATCAGCCGAATCGGATCGAGATCAACGAGAAGGTAGCGCAAGTGCTCCAACCGGAAGTGGAGAAACTCTACAGGTTCATGCTGTTCTCGGTAAGCTCGACTGAGGTCAAGCCTGCACGCAAAGAAAGCGTTTTAGAACAAGGCAATCGCTCGGTTCTGCGACGAAGTGCGTCGTCTGTGCCACCCCGAGAAGCGCAAGGACTTCGTATCCGAGTCGTACCTGCTCGTGCTCGGCAAGTTCCTCAACATGTTCGCCGTTCTGGACGAGCTCAAGAACATGAAGGCTTCCATTAAGAATGACTTCTCCACCTACAAAAGGTACTAAAACTGTCGGTCGTATTCACGGTGCTACCGTAAGGCACTTTAGAGCCTCGCAATTCCTGCAGAACATGTCGAACATTTCGGAGATGCAGAGCCTGAGCCTGTTTCTGGCCACCCAGAATCGGATCAAGGAGGACCTCAAGACCGAGCTCACTAAGGTCAGTTCTGGGATACATATATCGTTGCGTAGTCCTGGACACACTGTTACATTATCGCGGAGGTGCTCCGCATAAGGTCCTTAGAAGGACTAAAATGGCAGTTTAGGTTGATGGCTACGAGGAGCTGCTGGCGGACGTCATCAACATTTGCGTCCACTTCTTCGAGACGCAGATGTACGTGAATCCCACCGAGCGACACATGTTTGTGAAGGTATGTAAAAATTCCTAGCGGCACGCATAGGCAATGCGCATACTCACCCACACTTCCGTTCGCAGGTCATCGCATTCTCGCTCTACCTCATGGACGCATCGAAGAAGTGCGAGAAGGGAGCGGTCTCGAAGATGGACCAGAATCAACGGATAACCATCAAGAAGCTGGACAAGATCTTCAAGGTAGTGTCGACGCTGGCTACTACGTTACCTCGCCAGTTTAGTCCCTCGAGGTGGTGCCGCTCTTCGGCGACATGCAAATCCAGCCGTTCTCTTTCGTGAAGCGCTGTCAGTTCTACGATGCGTCCAAGTGGCCCAGCGCCAGTAACGAAGGTAACAAAGCGTCGATGGATAATTTAACGTGCACTTAATTCGTTCAGGAGAAACATGCCACATCAACGTCGTAGAGAAGGTGAAGCGGATCCGAGAGCATCACGACGACTATGTGACGCACTTGGCGAGGATCAAAATCGAGGTTAGTTCTTTCCCCTCCGCTGCCTTCCAGACTGTCGCATACGATTAGATTTCTGTCTACGAGAAGGACGCGTCGCGAACGGACGCTGAGAATCGCGAGATTGCGAACCTCGTATTGAGCGGCATTCAACTGCTGTGCTCATGGACAAGCGACGTCATCGAGACAATCTCGTGGAAGCTGCTCCATCCGACAAATTCCCGCGACAATCCGACATGCCCCGAGACGGCGGAGGAATACGAGCGTGCCACGCGCTACAACTACTCGCAGGAGGAGAAAGCAGCGTTGGTCGAGGTAACGTCCATTACTGGGTGGCTTAAGGCTAAGGTCTGGTTTAGATCATCACGATGATCAAGAGCGTACAGCGACTGCTCGGAAGGATGGAAGCGGACTTCTCGCTCGCCATTCGTCGCCACATCTATGCCGAGCTGCAGGACTTCGTTCAAATCACCATTCGTGATCCGCTGCAGAAAGCTCTCAAGAACAAGAAAGACATGCTGGGAGGGTAAGTACAAACACTTAGCGCCGCCCAAAGATTCCCTCTTGTGTAGTGTCATGAACTCCATAATCGACACTTGCTCGGACAATGGGCTTAACAACTTCAACCGGTCCTCGGACTTGAGCCTGAAGAGCAAGAAGAAGAAGGGCGAAGCACAATCGATGACGGACATTCGCGTTAAGCGGCGTTGCGTTGCTCCAAGCAGCACGCAGGTACAATCTCATACGGTCATCCGAGCATGCATGCGGGTTTAGCTCTACCTAGCTCGGACGATGCTAGAGTCGCTAATCACCGAGAAGGACAAATCTGGAAAGCGCTACTTCCGAAAGGACATCGACCAAAAACACTTGGACAAGATGGTTAGCGCGACTCTACGTGCCACTTATTATGCGCATAATTTCAGGTCCAATTCCTGCGCATCTCCTACTACTGGCCTGCTCTACTCCATTTGCCGTACACTCTGGATCACTGTTGCGACTTGGCGCAACTCTGGTTCCGCGAATTCTACCTGGAGATGACTATGGGAAAGCGCATACAGGTACAGTCATAGAGAGCAACGGGAGCAACTGCAAATTTACTGTAACTCGAGCGCAGAAGGAAAAGCTACAGTATTACAAGCATGTTCAACCGTAGACTTCTTTACAGTATAACTACTGTAACTCTAGAATTCTATGCCGATTATTACTGTACGAGAGAACCTTTTAGTTTCCCATCGAGATGTCTATGCCATGGATTCTGACTGACCACGTGCTCACTACACAAGATCCATCGCTCATGGAATGCGCTCTCTACGAACTGGACCTCTACAATGATGCAGCGAACTTTGCCCTGCGCAAGTTCCAGAAGCAGTTCCTCTACGACGAGGTGGAAGCGGAAGTGAACCTCTGCTTTGATCAGTTCATTTTCAAAGTCTCAGAGGCCGTTTTTACTCACTACAAACAGCTTGCGGCATGGTAATCATGATGCCATCCTTTGATAACTTTTGTTCGGTCTGTTTTAGCATGTTGCTCGACAAGGGATTCAAATCCGACTGCGCTAGGCTGGGCATCACGATCAGGACCCCACCGGCTGCACGGTTCGAGAGCCTTCTCCGACAAAGGCATTTCCAGGTTTCACCGCTCTCGGCGCCTCTAGAATTCCTAAATTTGTTTTAGCTGCTAGGTCGCTCCATTGACCTCAACCGACTTATTAGCCAGCGGGTCAACGTGGCCATTCAGCGCTCGCTTGACGTCGCAATTTCCAAGTTTGAATCGGAGGGACTCGAAAAGATCGTGGTAAGTGCGGTCGGAAAATATTGGCTCTATGGAGGTCATCCACAAGTGGCTGGCGTGACACGGTTCCAGCTGAGCCGCAATTAGCAACTGCCATGTTCCCACCCTAATTGTTTACCCCTATTAGAATGCCCGCCCCTTAGAAGTATGCCGCGCTCGACTTCCATCTGGTCAATAGTATGGCCGGACATACAATTACAGTAGACGGTAGTTACTGTTGGGAGTGACTGTAGGGATGGCCAAGATAATTTACAGTAAATCCATAACTTCGGAACTCTACTGTAAACGTATCCCGCCTTCCTACCGTACACTAGTTCTTATTTACTGTAAGCGGGACCTGCAGCCAGCTGTGGAATGTGGAGTTCCGGGATACCGCCATGATAATTAGGTAGACATTTTAGGCCTTGGAGCAGCTGCTGGAAGTGAACCGCTTATGCCACCGTCTGCTGAAGGAGCATTTGCACTCGTTGGCGGACTTTCAGGTACGCAATTGTATAACCAAATTCGCGTACCCATACTTGCAACACTGACAACGCCAGCTTAATTTGCATTCTTAGGACCTCCTAATCGAAGCCAATCATCAAGTCAACACTCCCAATGGGCGCATCACTTTGCACGCCTACATGGAGCTCAGCGGTGACCTCATCCCGAACTTCTGCTTCAACACCGTTACGCATCGATTCGTGAAGTCCAGGGTGAGCGCTCATGACCACACGCCGCGAGTAAATATTGCGTTTGAGGTACTGTTCCGACGAGCACCGGACCGCGAGAAAGCACCCGCGGTAACCTACCAGTATGAGTTCGGATCGAAATCGCTGAACGCTGCCTTCTCTAACATCTGGTATGCGCCACCCTAGTACGAGATATGCATTCTCATTTCTACCTTCAGCGCCATGTACAGCGGATTTGTCGGAATGCCTCATCTGAAGGTGCTAGCGAAGCTGCTCGGATACCAGGTGGGCTCGGATTGATGACCGTACTCATATGGCAATTTTAGGGAATTGCGGCAATCCTGGAAGAGCTGCTAGGTCTTTCCAGGTCGATCATCACCGGACCTCTCAAGCAGCATTCGCAGATTCTGTTCAATTTCGCGCCAAAAATTTGCAAGCTGCCCCGATACGACTATGGCGCTGAGGGTACGATTGCAAGCATTACTGTAGTAAGAATAGGAGTTATTGTACTGTAATCCCGACCATTACTGTAGCAAAAAGCGTATTAATGTACTTTAATCCTTGCTTCAAGTTACAGTAAAAACTGTCGCATTTCAGCCGTGCTACAGTACTACCTGCACCACACCAAGGAGGTCACTGCGTACGCCGGCTTGAAGAAGGAATTCTGCCAGGTTGGTGGCCGCTGTACCTGATTTGCCACTTCAGCGCATTTTTAATTCAGGCACTGCGCGAGCTTGGCAATGTCCTAACCTTCGCGAACCAGCTTGAGTTGGCGCTTGCGCAGGAGGAGATGCTTGACCTCCTCAGCGCCGCCGCATTCACGAATGTCATTCCGAAGCCACCGGCCAAAAGTATGGTACATCGAGAATTTAACATGCAATATCCTCTTTAGACATCGAGGAGCAGGAGATCAAGATGAAGCGTCTGGAAGCGAAATACTCTCGAATTCAAATTGCGGCAGTGGTCCAACAGCACGGCACCGAAAGCGTGAGTTTGTTGCAAATGTATTTCAGCCATCGATTCTTCATTTTGTCTTTCAGGAGATCGAGATCGCCAAAGACGCCGAGCTCCTCACGAAGGAGCGTCTTTGCTGTGGCCTCAACGTTTTCGAGCGAGTTCTCAGCCGCATTCGGGACGTGCTCTCGGCGGATCCTCTGTGGCGCGGTGGAAACGATGGACCGCCGAACGGCGTCATGTGGGTGGACGAATGCGTGGAGTTCCACCGGGTGTGGTCCGCGATTCAGTTCGCTCTCTGCGTCTCGTCCGTGTCCACCCAACCGGATCCGAATGGGCTTCCGAGCATCGAGTAAGTTTCCTTTTTTACCTTTTGCATACCGAACGTTCATTCTTCACACTTTTCAGGGAATGTTTCGGCGACGGAATCTGGTGGGCGGCTTGCGCGATGATCCGCCTGCTTGGACAGTATCGCCGCTTCGAAGTGCTCGACTTCTCCTACCACTTGATGCGAGTGTTCCGAGCAGAGCCACGAAGCGCTGCAACGCCGGAGAAGGGCAAGGACGCGCAGCAGCAAGCAGTGAATACCGTGGTAAGTACGATCATTCGTGGACTACCGAGTAAAGTCAGGTGTTTTGGTGGTGATCATGTGCTTTTTGACATGAAGGAATGCTGTATTTTTGTACGTAATACACGTGTTTAGCCCCTCCTTACACTGATCGAGCGCGTTCGACGCGTGCAAGCGATGAACAACCAGCTGTTCGCGGTCATCGGCAACTACACGCAGCCGATGGAGGACGAGGCGGCCGAGCAAGTGCGCGAGTTCGCCCCACCGGTCCACCCGCGCGCCAACGCCAACGTGCATCGCAACGGCGGCGGCCACGTGGTGATGGACGACTACGGCGCCATCTACAAGGGCAGTAATGGCGCATTCTAGCTCTGTTTCTCCCTGTTTAACGTCCTGCTTGCCACCATGTGTCTTTGCTAACTTGATCTACTACAGTCAGTTTCCACGATCCTCTGTGTCTTCCACTAGCGACTTATAACTTGTACTGGTGCTTCCGCATTTATCGTATGATTCCTTCCACAAAACTTGCCTTCTGAATGTATTTATACCGCTTTAAGCAATAAAATAATGTCGTGAGTTAGTCTTTAGTGAGCCTAAAACGAGTTTAACTCGCCAAGGAGCAACTCAGATGCAGCAATCTTTGAAATACAGCTGTTGTATTCGCATTGGATTTTCTTCGTAGAGTCCATGGTTTTGGCCCACTCGAACCATTCTAAAGCAGTCACAAGCGGGAACGTCCAACGTTTCATTTGTCTCGTGGCTGGTTCTTTTTCGCCGCATCCGAGCCGTCGTGCGTACCGGTTAAAGGTCCTGGACAGTGTACGTGGCGAGACTGCTTATTGACCTCTCTGCCGTGAAACTTCAAGGGATTGCCATTCACCGGGGGACTCGTCACAAGCCCTACTCGGCCGCCTCTCACTCTCACTGCTCCGAATGCTCTCAGTGGGTCAACGAATGCGCCCAAGTCGAGCGCTCATCGATGGCGCAAGGCCTCACAAAACCGATCAAAACCTCCAAAACAGATTTTCGGGTATAGATCTTGCGAAGCATTTGCCAGTTTAAGTTCCAAGCGGTTGTTTTTCTTTGGAAAACTGTAGGCACAGAATCGAACACACGTGCTTCCGTACTGATCCTGACTATCACTGTCACTGTTACTATGTACGTGGATTGGTTCCCCATGGCTTTATCAATTATTTTTCGTCTTGTAAGCTGAGCTGCAAACTTAAAGGTAGTTTCCGCTTCGACGTCATAAGCGTTGCAAAAGGCAAGATGCCTACCGCGGTGGAAATCGCAGGAATCCGAGTCTTATTGACCGCAAGCTGCGCTAAGCTACATAGGAAGGAGAAGGTAGTGGAAAACAGGAGGTTATGAAAGGCTCCGTGTGGTTTCCGGAATTTTCGCTACGACGAAACACCTTCTCAGAGCTCGACGAGAAGAAAAGGCCACACGGCGAAAGGCCTCCATTGACTCCCCAATTCGCCCGTTGGTCATTCTTTTAATAAAACGTTCCAATTATAAGATGAAGTGCGGGCAATAATTATGTGCGCAACAATGCTACAACTGGCCACCAGACTTATACAGCTGAATTAGGCGAGTGAGTTGCGTCTTCTGATCCACTGAGTGGAACACGTATGGGGCGGAGAGGAGGATGCCGAGTGTGCCGCCCAACGTGATTCCGAAGAAGGTGTAGAGAAGGAAGCGGTCGATCACCATCGCCACGTACTTCCAGTCGTCTCGGTGCTAAAGCACGCGTTGCGAAGTTCTTGATGGGCAGTAGAAGGCGGCGATCGGTCCAGGCATGTCCCGGAATTCAGAACTAAGGACGGGCATGCGTACAGATAGTACGGCCGTACCGTACCGTACTCCGTACTGCACGGTACGGAGTAAGGGTAGTGCGGATTCGGCCTAGTACCGAGTACGGTGCGGCTCAGTTTGCTAGATACTTAGCACCCGTACCCTACCGTAATACGGCCCGTACCGTACTGTTCGATACGGGTCGTAATACGGGGAGCGTCTGTGCAATCATTTACTGCTTTCGCCTACATAGGCATTTAGGTACCTATTTTTACGAAATCCACAGTTGCCGGTCGCAATGCCTGTCGTAAGGTTTTCCAGTTCAGAGTTCAGAATAAAGTCGAGCCCATTCAGGGACACCACTTATGCGTTGGAGCAGATTTCGGGTCAGATCGGATTTCGAGATGGCCTCCATTCCGTATCACGTGGCAGTGGGCATCTGCGATCCTACCGAGACCCGGGCATTCTTTTTGGGCATAAACCCGAAGGCATCCCGAATGAATTACCGTTCACAGTCCTCATTAACGAGCCAACGGATATGACCCTATTTACCATTTTGTATTCTTCGTCCTTCCGTAGGTGATCGGTGATGTACTCAATGGCATCGATGGCCCTCATTGCGTCCTGGCTAAGCGGGTAGAATACGTTCATCGAGGTATCAGTCGTATCGGCCTGTCGGATGGGCAACGGCGACGCATCTGCCGCCGGCCGCATGCTGAATGCTTTCAGGCTAAAAGCGCCCGTGACCCAAAAGAGGCCTACGTTGGATGATCCGACGACGGGCACAGCGGATGATGCTGACCGGGATTGATGGCTCCCAGGTCGCCGAGCCCGGGCAGCCTCATCAGTCCGTTTTTGATCTGCGTGTTCTTGACCATCTTCCGTATGGCCGGCTTTGGTCGCTTCATGCAGAGCATCCTCGGCAGGAACTGAAACGGCTAGCGCTTGAGTCTTTGCCAGCCCTGGGACGCACCTTCAGGAATACGGTCCGAACCCAGTGCGGCATGACGTGCGTCGTCGGTCCGCGGAAGTAGACGTTAATGATGATGACGGTGACGAGAATCGTAATAACGTTTAGGACAAACTGAAGTTCAGAAATCGCATGTTTGTGACCTTAAGGAAGCGATACTCACCGTCAGCAGCAGGTATTTCGCCATCTAAAAGATACCCGTTAAGTCGCAGACAAAGATGGAGCAGATGGGGCATGCTCCTGTAGAGATTCGCAAGAAGGAAAATAAAGCGAATTTGTCTTTAGCGTGAGGGGAAAAGGAAAAGAATAAGTTTCGTTCTTTATTGGGCTTCCATAAGCGCATAATCACCGTAAAAACGCAGCAAATTGGGCTTAAGGGCCTGAAATTGTTGATCGTGCCTTGTGTCCTTGAATCTTTTCGGCTACTTTGACCAATCCCACAAGTAGAACACCAATCCCTACGGGGTCCTACGGGGGAAATTGGGCGACATACAAGAGGTATAGTCGATGACGTCGGTGGGAGAATTTTGGACACCAGCAAGAGGAACACGACGATAGAGAGAAGCACCGAGATGGTAAGCGTCATCTTTTCGCCTTAAGAAACAGGTACTGGCAGGCCTAGGTACCTCGGTCATACGCACCTGAGTCCGTGGGTAGGAAGAAGACCGCCATGGAAAGGAATGCCATAAGCACCGTTGGGATGATGAGCACAACTGTGTAGAAGAGGGTCTTACGCCTAAATCAGTAGAATCAGGGATGAGACCAAACTTCGGATTCGGCTGATGGACTTGCGAAAATTTGTTTCATTTTTGGCCTCAGTAGTTTTGGATTTGACCGATGAACTGTTTACCGTGCTTTACGCTTCAAATTTGGATTCGGTTTGAATTTTTGAATGTCCCATCCCTGACTTGTGACATAGCATCACGAAAACTTTACCGAATTCTCAGCTGGAACTCAATGCGGGAACGCTTGTTGACAAGCGAAGCAGGCGCGTCCATCACGTCCCAGATGGAACTAAACAAACGCCTCGTTCGCCTGTCCAATGCTCGTGTAGGTACCTGACAGAATACTCGGACAGATCGATCCATTCAGCCTGCTCGAACTCCAGCTTTATCTCGTTCTCGTTGTACTGAAAACCGATGCATTCGGATGCATAAGCGGGCGCAACTCACCGTCCACGAGCCGAAAATGAGGTGGCAGGTCTGCTCATCGAAGGGGAAGTACTCGACGTCTAAACAGGCATGGACCCCCTCGTTATCAGGCAGACATAATGAAGGTCACCGGACAGTGGAACAGGATTAATAGGTCGCGTAGTTGTCTAGTGCTATGTTCCGACCCTTCATGATCGAGATTCTCCGTTTTTTTCGGGGGGTTTCATTTTCTTGTTTTTTTTGGACAGGTTCCACTGGAGTTCTAAAGACCCTCGTTTTGAGCAGTCATAAACCTTGTTGGGTTTGGCTACCCGTTCTTACCGATAATGCAAGAGCTCTTGTAGATCGCCGGTGGCACCCACAACATCTTTCCGTTGTTCATAATGACGACGTTGCACATGAAGGACACTTCATAGTTGCCGTCCGCGCTGAAACCACAGGCTTAGCAATAAGCGTCAGGGTCTCAAACACTTGCTTGTTGAATAGAACGATGTCGGGAAGCCTAAATACCCGGTTATTACTGGATAACCTGCCACCTCACTACCAGACTTTATCGGGCGAAACGCGGATCTCGGTGATCCCGCCGTAGTTGACGGGGTTCCAAGTCATTTGGAAGTCGTGCCAGGTCAACGTGAGCCAAACGTTGGTGTGCATTATCTGACCGGTTCTGTTAAGTAGATGCTTTCGTCGCGTACCTGGTCCTTTTCGTCGACATTGATCAAGAGGATGAGCTGAAGCGCGATCTTCACCACGATGGGCGTGTCGTTGAGGTGCTTCACCGGTTGAATGAGCGAGTTGTACCCACGAAACACGTCCACCATGAGACGCTCTTCGTCGTCCGACGCCGACGTTGTACCTACATCACGCTGAATGCCTATGCATAGAGGCCAATGCACGTACCGAGCATTAGAAAGGCGGTCACCATGAAGACGGACAGTGAAAATGCTTCCACGACGTGCTTCATTGTGTACACGTGTGGGCGGGCTGCTAACCACCGGCCTGAAAACGCATAGCGAACTGTGCCACCGCATAAGTAAGTGTCCACGACCACTCAAAGATGTAAGAACGAAGATTCCGTCTAAACGGTAATTACATACAATGTCTCTTTAACCTTTGTCTTCGCCTGTCTCACTCACACCTTTCTAAGAACTGCAGAAGTCATAGTTCTTGGGGTACGCGGGCATGATTAGGTCTAATCTTCTAGAAAAACTGTTTGTGACCGTAGAATCCTGGGTTTTCGGATTTTTAAAAACCTCCACCTCTACCTCCACCTCCTCCGGCTACCAAGAAAAACCTCCACCTCTACCTCCACCGGCTACCTAGAAAAACCTCCACACTCCTCCTCCACCTCCACCTCCACCGGTGGAGGTTCAAAAACCTCCACCGGCAGAGGTTTAAGTATGCTTAAATGAGCATTTTAAAATGAGTTATTCGTACCTCCACCTCCACTCCGCCTCCACCTCCACCGGCTTCTCCGAAAAACCTCCACCTCCACTTCCACCGATGGGGGATCAATCTCCACCTCAACCGGTAGAGGTTGCGGTGGAGGTGGAGGTAACCGGTGGAGGTTGAAACCCTGGTATAATCTTCTCATTTTTTACTTAATTTGCATAGAAACAGAGGGCTTTCCAAGTGCCTTTCTGCACGTCTGGTGTTGCACTAAGACTGCGGCCTAATAAAAACAACACTCATGATTCTGACAGAGCCAATGGGCACACATTGGACTTTGTCTAAAAGTGGGTCAGGGCATTCCAAAAACAGACGTGCTGCGGTTTCGTACGTTTCCGTGAACACGCGAAATAATGAGCGTCTTCAAGTGGATTTGGAGCAGACGCGGAGGAAGGAGAAAGTTGCTCGTCCACCCTTGCCACTGGGCCGCCACCGCGGCTGCTGCTCATCATTTGGCCCTTGGGCAAAGGGCTTAAGCGTGTGGGAAAACAAAACGGTCGTCTCGCTGCGGAAACACTTGCCGTCCGATCAGCGCCGCAAGCTTCGTCCGCGGTCAACACATGGCGGCGTCAACCTGCTGGCTAGCCGAAGCGGGCGCTGATCGGTTGACACAGAGGAAATGTCACACCGAAGATGAAGGATGATCTCAAGATGAATGTCCGCCGCGAACACGCCATCGTACCGGGTACAGCCCGTCTAAAAAGTGCCATGGATCCCTGAGAAAACCACCGATTCACGCTCGTATGCCTCCTTAATCACGGCTAGTAGAATCTGACCACATCGCCCACTATTACTTTCCGCAGTGATGCACCTTCGCGCATTTGATTACCTAAAACCCTGTCTTACTGAAGGAGGGCTTCTAAGGCCTTATTCAACCGAAAAGTCGGTCAAAATCGGTTCAAGGGAACCAGCGGCTGAAATTACCCTAGGAACGATGCGTAGTGCTTGTCGTAGAGAGTGTAATGCAACAGACGACACTCATCGGGCTCTCATAACAGGTTCCCGGTAAAGGCGAATCGGATCTTCCAGGGTATCATGGGGGAGGACGAATTTATCGGGGCGGGAGGGGGACTAATTTTGCTCCTGGGGGTAAAGAATACAAGCAACGTTACGGAGCCCTTATGAATGAAGAAAAGAGGAAACCACGAATGGACCACTATGTTTACTGCGCAATCAAGTAGGCTAACGGACTGATTACCAAGATTTACTGAGACTCCAAGCAAAAAATATCGCTTGTACATAACTGTTTATTGAGGCGGATTTTGGACGGGGAGTGTGACGAGCCACTCGAGACACGCGATACTCGACGCCTTCATGATCTCCTCCGTACTGTCGGTCTCGCTGCAACCAGGCGTGAGTGAGACTCGTCCACGCCTCTTCGTTGCGGCAGTTGACTCAGCGGTGGCTAAATATAATCGTAGCGTTTCTCGGAAGATTCAAATTCATGCCACTTACTTGCAGCGTCCTCTGATTCCTGGCCTAGATCCGATTCTCGTTTGTCCTTAAATTGCACGCTCTCCACTGGGGCATTGTAATCTTCTGAAAGATGCACGTCGACTGCTTGTTAGGCTGCAAAAGGAGCTGCCTGTAGACATAGGACAGGCAACAAAATTGTTACCTGCCCTGCCCAACATGACACAGCTAGTACATTTCCCGGCCTTATCACCTTGGTTGCATCCAGTTATGCATGCTCTTTTTGCCTTCGTGTAGCTGGTATTCCGCACCCTACTGCATACGCGAGCCTTCCGTGACAAACCTAGGAATGTGCCCAGGCTTGCCTTACCTTCAGAGTCATTCACAAGCGGTGCCGCCTGGACGCTCCCTCGCAGCGTGATGAAGGAAACGGCAATTATTAGCAGGTGGAATAGCATGGTCTCGATTCAGCGCTACGTAACTGCCAGGAAGCCGTCTATGCGTCCCTTCCTTCCGTTTTGGCCCTTTTTGCATAACCCGATGATGTCCGTGTCGCGTTCTTAAGATTCCAGCATCAGTGAGGAATATATTAGGTACGTTCGTTGTTCTGACCGAACGCATAACGCGAATTCCCATCCCTCCATGATCACACACGAAAACGACTGCTTCGTGGCATCTTCGAGCACCAAAATCGGGGGACGGGCCGCCGCTAACCGATGTGAGATGACCACGAGTTCCACACATGGGTTAATCCCGAACATCTACTGGCTCAAGAAGACTCTTGACATGAAGATGAAGTCCGCTACATTAATTTTCGACCACTGCGCATTCTCGCTATCATGGAGCATCGAAAGCTCCTGCGACTCCATTCGACGAAAAACGCGCGACGATTACGTACATGATGGAACGAATACAGATTACTCGGCGGTGAGGTGCTGAACAGAGTGCGGTCTATCAAGACTCATGGTCTATTCTGCACAAGACTGACTCAGCGAAGGCCTGCATCTCGTTATTCAGCGAAGGCCTGCATCTCGTTATTCATACTGTGCACGTTCGGTGCTAAGCGTATGAACCATGAAGCAAGTAGTAATCAGCATTTACTCTACATTGCATTCCCAAGGGCAGTGCTCTGAACAAAACATCTATGTATAAAGGAGGAAGCAAGGTCAAAGAAGCCGGTCCATTCCATCCAGACTCAGCGCCATCCGAAATAGGAGTAGGCTCGATACGATCCGTAGGCTGAAATCGAGTCAGGTGTTAGCAGCGAACCAGTCACAACGATTAAAATATGGACCGCTTACCATATGGGTCAAAGCCGGGCATGTAGAGTGTCTGCATCATGCTTGGCAGTTGGGGCCTCGCTGCCGCTGGCGAGCTTAGAAGAGTCAGGGCTGCGATGAGACCGATGAGGAGAGCAGCAAGAGCTCGTAAGTTCAGCATTGTCTAAGCCAACGGGAGTTTGGATTGAATGATACGATTGATGGTTCCAAGCAACCAAGTGACTCCGCTCCTTTATACGCCTTAATTTATATGCCAAACTCAAAGACTACACTGTGACTACATTCTGATTACGATCTGATTGTAGTCTGTTTAGCAACACTTAGTCTTGTTTCGTCCGTATCGTTCCGCCTCTTCCGGGTTCGTTCCTTCAACGGTTCACTGCACTTTGCGTACCATCATCGGAGTAGAATGCGGGACGCATCTTTACTGCGTGTAGTCGGCTGTGCTTGGGGGCCGTCCAGAAAGTCTGTAAGCATTACATCGCCCTTTTTTACCCCCCCCCCCTCCCCCCCTGTTATCAAAATGTAATCAGGGGTCTGACCCCCTCCCCCTGTAATCTTACACGTGTAAAATCGATGGAAGCTTACAGACCCTGTAAGGCTTACAGACTTTCTGGACGCCCCCTTGTCACTGATGCAATAGCAAAGCGCAAGAGTGGCCATTATTTTCGAGATGGACAGTGCGAACTAGTCATCACCGGGAGCTGAGGGTCATTCTCTTTGGTAGGTCTGTAGTTGTCCTTTTGGAAATTGAGGCTTACATTCCTTACACATTCGTTTGAGAAAAACGATTAACACTGGGCATGCTTAATTTGGTAATTCGAGCCCTCTGCACATGCACGCGGAACATGACACAACTTAGTTAAGCATGAAGGTATGCAGAAGAGCTAATTTTCGTTGACCCTGAGCTAGAACCCATCGAGTTCGCGCACCCGTTAAGCGCACGCGCGTACTTCCGTGCACCAGGCGTACCGGAAAGAATACGAAGCAGACACAGGTTATTCGAGCATGAAGTGGTTGAAGACAGCAAATGGCCAGAATTCAGATAACTGCGCAATTCAAGTCCAGTACCGATTCCTGTGGGAACGTCCAGAAATTATGTTAGCCTAACATGGGGGCAGGGGAGGTCAGCGATTTGTTAACCATTGTTAACAAGGGGGAGGGGGGTCAGGGGGGGGGGTGTTAACGTTAACAGCCGGCGGGGAAAAAATGTCCGTCGCAGGCGCCGACAAGCGAAATTTTCGCTTGGCATGAGCAATTTTAACCCTCAAATTTCGTTGGTATAGCCTGCGGCGGGCCATTTTATGACCTTTCCCTGCTTCCAATTTTCGTTCACCCACCCATGCCAATTCACACTAGGTAAAATGACCTAAAAATTTTTGTTAGCTAATAAGGGGGGAGGGGTGGTGGTTAACAACTGTTAACAAGGGGGGGTCAAAAATCGGTTTAGTTAGCTAACATAATTTCTGGACAGCCCCTGTGCAGACTGGGCGAGAACTTAAACGATTCACACACATTCATCCGTGAGGCAGAGGTCAGCGAGGCAGTGCCACCCGTATTCGATGTTGGAGCTCTAGTCGTGATGGAATCTCCTGCACACGAATAACTGGTTCCGTTTGATCAAATCCCCATCCGGCGTTTCTGACCAGTCATCGGATCGCTTGGAACTCCGTAGTTCTTATTCTGACGTCGCTTTTATATACAAACACTAGCTGAATGCATCAGATACGGCTGGATATCGCTTTCAGCGATTACCAGACGACACACTTCTTCACCGGATTCATTTGCGACCCGAGCGGACAGTTGAATGCCTCTGCGAACTGAGGCATGTTGCCGAGTACGACATTAACGCGGCTCTGCGGAGGCGCATGATTATCGTTCAGGAGATTGTAGACGGCCGATTCTTCACGCTGCTTGGAGCACCAGCTCTAAAAAGTTAGATCGTAGAATCAATCCAATCGGGAAAAGAAAAAGAAAGCAAATGTGGCCTAGAGAAAGTCCTACTGAATGCCTTACATAAGCGTAGTTGAGGAAGAACAGTTGCTTCGGAGAGTACTGCTCCAATCCGGGTACTTCAGGCTCCGGCGCCGGATTGTCCTGCTGGGCTCGTAGCATCGCTTTGAAAGCCGCTCGTATGCCTCCGTTATCGGCGATGTTCTCGCTCTGCGTAAGTTCACCGTTGACCTGAAGAAAGGAGAAATTACTGCCAAAGTGGGGCGTACGTGGGCTACAAATGATACATATTGCACACCCCGATGACTACCAACACTAAACTGCAACTGGAAGGAAGTGCTTACGTGCAGGCCATGGCCGTCGGGGTCGACAACGTTGTCGTACTGATCGATAAAGCACTGCTTCTTCTCGATGAAGTTTCGAGCCGTTTCGTTCCGCCACCAGTCCCGAACATTACCCTTTTCGTCGTGTAGTCGACCAGTCGTATCGTAGCCGTGCGTGACCTCGTGGGCAATGACGCTACCGATGGAGCCGTAGTTCATCGCCCTATAACTATCACTTGCATTGACAGATGCCCCGTTCGACTGACATAGGTAAGCTTTCGTTGTAGAAGGCACCCTGCAACATGCCAGCTGTCACGACGATTGCATTGCCTAGCGCGTAGTAGAAGCCGTTCACGGAGAAGCTGTCGAAGTTGATCTCCACCGGCTCGAGAAGCTGTAGAAGGTTCTGCTTCACCGACCAGCCGATGGCGTTCATCACCATCTTCGAGAAGCTCATGTTCGGCAGGATGGTGAGCTAGAGGAATCACTGAGGAAAGCTAAGGTAAAGTAATCAGTGTGCTTGTAAAAAAGGCAGGGGCAGCAATAAAAGCAAAAGGTCGGCTTATTGAATTTGGAAGACGTACCTGCGCGTAGTCTTTCCGCAGCTTCGTGTCGTTGAAGATGTTGTCCATGTAACCGACGTGGAGCTTTGATGTCGCTAACTAAACTAAACGTTTTTTTGTGAAAAGCAGTGTTCTCGGCCATCACGAGCAAAGCTGCGAGCGTGTACCTTCTTCAACGCCTCGAGCTTAGTCGCCTCGTCCATCCAAGTGTTCTCTAGGAGCATCTCCTGGAACGCGTCGTGGACATTGTTGAAGATCGAAGTGATCTGCTCTCGAGTGACGTTCTTGAACGTGCGCTGAATGAAGATCCTCTCGACAAGGGGCGTGAACACGATGGTAGCCGCAGTGCGACACTCTTCCCACTTCGGTGCACGACTCTCAGCACCTTGCATGCTTCGGTCGAGTTCCTGGAATAGCGAAGGAGGTCGCTGAACTGACAGTCCCGACTAGTGTTCGGGAAGACCCCCCCCCGTGCCGTTCCCCGTGCCCGTGCTGACCCCCCCCCCCGTGCCGTTCCCCGTGCCCGTGAAAAACGGGCACGGTTCACGGGAACGGGCCGTTTCGCAGGGCCCGTCTCGAACACTAGTCCTGACTAGGCAAGGGTCAAGGGTCAATGCAAACATTTTTGACGTCGATGTCCATATTTTAAGTTAAACACTTACAAACCGGGCCTCCAAGAAGCGATCGTCCAAGAAGTTCGCGTAGTTGAGAATTATCCGCCAGTCGAGCAGGTCCGAGAGTACCTGCGCACTGAGATTCCTCGACAAATGCTCCAGCTTCCGGATGCATTCTAGGCTTTGCACGTGCACCATCATGGAGGGAATATCACCGCCGAAAGAGTCGAGTACTTCCTCCGGCAAGAACGCTTGGGCGTAGCGATGCCAGTTTATCTAGAAGGTACGTTCAGCGAGGTTTTAACTATCGCCAAACTTTAATGTATTACGGAAGGACTTTGTAACAAAGCAATGTGCTTTTGTGCTTTGTGTCATGGCTTTTACGCCAGATTATAGACAAACCCAAGCATCCCGAGCCTTGCAAACGTCTCGTCATAATCTCAAGGCGAATGGGCGGTTTAGCCAGACACTTACCGTCGGCGCAAGTGTATCATGCAGCTCCTGAACCGTCATATGCATATCGTCGGCGTACGCATTGTCGAAGTGTCGATCGCTGATGTTCTGGATCTGAACAAGACATCGTTTAAACGACATGTTAGTGCTTCAAGAGTCCAGTCTCCATTCTTGGCTCGCTTCTTACCGTCGCTATCGCCGCCTCGACCTGCATGAATGAATCGATTCGTCGCTCGATTTCCGCCTCGGTACCGGAGAATATTTCGTGGCCCTTGTCGTCGTCGGCAAGGAACAACAGCACCTGACGAAGGTATCGTCGCAAGGATGCGATGACGGGAGCGAAGCCCTCCTCGAGGTAGTACTTCTCGCTGCCCAAGAACGCGACTGCGGGGCTTACCTTAAAATTTAAGCGTTTATTTTACGCAATGATCTGCGTTAAGCACTCCTCCTTAAGGAGGCCTTACACTGATAATATTCCTGGAGCTGTCCCGGTAGTCTGGCCCCACGGCGACGCCATAGAACAGTGTGATTGGGAAGACGCTGATGAGCCAGTCGGTAATGAATCGGATTTCCTTTGAATGCTTGAGCTCTCTAAATCATGAAAACGTCGGCGTTAGAGCCGACAGCCAAAGCGTACAGCATGGTCTTCAGTAGGATGGAGCTGCCGTCCGACTTTCTCGCGTCGGTGTCCATGCATGCGTTGTACAGAGCGTGCATCATACCGTCGTACGGAGGCAGTGTCGGTTCGTGGTCGCTTTCGAGGACGTCTAGAACCACGTCTTGTACAAAAATAGGATGTACCAAACTTTGGAATTTCGAGATTGTGCTTCGAAATTCGAAATTATTGGGCGTTTCATAAAATGCCCGCCGTAGGGCCTTCAGAACGTCGTTACACAATTATCATTTTTCGATCACGGTGGCGTCGTCTTCATGGACCCTACGCGATCACTACTTGTTAGACAACAGGGCGTCGACCGTCGAAAGACCCACTTGTAGAAAAGTGCCAAAAGGTGCAAAAGAAGGACCATCCCGCGGTTTCAGTTTTGGCCGAGCAAGATTCCGAGCCTGCTTGGAATTTCGACAATTTCTGGGATGAACTTCGATTTCAAAAGTTATAAAAAAATGTGATAGGCCCTTTTCTCGGACATCAACGCTTGTTTATGCAATAACTTACCTCGTATGTCCTGTTCGATCTTGTCACTCATGACGGAGAAGTGACTGACGCCCACTTTATCTTCGTCGATGGTATGTGACTTCGTCCACCCGTCGCAGACGAACTCGTAGAAGTTATCGCACGGGTTCAGCTGATAGTTCAACGAGCTGGCAATTGCAGGGTAGTGAGGCGGCGATATTGTTTGCGAGACCGCATTCGAGTCGGTCGATAGGTTGATTGACGTCGAATTGGGGCCTAAAATATTAAACGTGTCAAATCATCGGGTTTAAAATCATCGCTACGCTTCAAGAGAAATCAAAATGATCGCCAAAAGTATACCTGAAAGAAGCTCCAGCATGTCGGCGTTGATCGTAGCGTTGCCTATCGCTAGCCCTCTCGGTGAAATGTTGAGCTCGGGGACGAAGAATGTGACGTTAACGGCTCGAATTTGGTAGTTCGACTTGCTCGCCGTAGCTTGGAGAATACGCTGAAGTATGTCGGAAGAATTGGTAGCCGCGTGAGATCCATAGAAGAAGGACAATAAAGCTGCAGCATTGAGAACCCGTAGTGTGAGGCGCATACCTAAACATTTTGGTCTCTGACCTCATTTTGCTTACTCATTTTGCGCGTCAATTCACGACTACACGCGAGGCTCTTCAAGGCATTGGATCATTAGTAGGTCTTACTGGTTGGCCTACTACACGACGCTGCCATTTCAATACAACATGAAGACGCGTGCGGTCGAATAATTTGGTATCGTCACAATGGACGAACACCGCATGAGCAAGAAACGAAGCGAAATTGTTCCGTTACGAAAGCTTGGGTGAATAGCATGGGTCTATTAAGATGGAAAGCATTCAAACGATCCTTAGTTCCAGCATAAAGCCACAAGACTAACCTTGCTCTTATACGGCTTTTATTGGGTGCCTTTGGGTTCTTCTCCCCAAGGAAGCATGTGAAAAGCGGAAGTACGTAAACATTATCAGGGCTTGTGGGACCAGAATCCAGACTTAAAGCAAAGCGACACGGCGTCACTGTGAAGCAACCTGGCTAGGGGTTTAACCAGCATATGCGCATTTAACATGAGTCGAAGAAACATGATGTGGTGCAAATTAGCCTCTCTTCAGCTCGTCTCGGATGTAGGATAAGACATCAGGTCAGCATTCGTCACTCTCGCATTCACCTGAAAGCCCGGCTCTAAGCGGATTAGCACACTCCTGCACACTTGAAAGGCCGCTCGTGGACAGACAAAGTATTCAGCTACCGCTGGTGACGCCATATGTTCTCGCAAGGACAACGGGTACAGCATACACCAACGTCGTTCATTTTGGGTCAAGAAGCATGCTGGAATAAAGTAGAGTTAGACGCGACATCCCACGTACCGTACTGACCCCCTCCGTACCATACTCCGTACCGTAGAATACGGTACGGAATACGGTACGGCCCGTATTAAAGCCCTACTACGGCCCCTACTAGTGCATTTTTAGCTAGGAACTCATGCCGTACCGTACTCCATACCGTAGAATACGGTACGGAATACGGTACGGCCCGTAGTACGGTACGGCCGTCTAACTCTAGAATAAAGCATTCAGAGGAGCAGTCAGTTGGCCGCATAAAAGAACGACTTAGTAAGTGAGCTAGTTAAATGAATGGCCATGGTATTAGCCGCGCAACATCTACTTAAGAAAAAGATGGACGTCAGTTCTTACCTAGAAAATTAAGCAAAATCGCCACATTTTTCTTTACTCTTAACAAGCTGGGACCACATGACGGCTATACCTTTTAGCTGTGCTCGAGAGGTCACACCGTGTTAATCCTTCCTGCAGAACAGACTGATTCCCGGAGGTATCGCGCAAACATTAATTAGCTGAACCTGGGACTGTTTTCCGTCGCGTGGCCTTTGATCTGGCAAACAGGAAATCGCTTGCTAATGGCTTCCAGGAACTGCATCCTCGCCTTATAATGCCACAAAACAGCGTGTGCAGTTAGCTTGAACTACCCAAACCTGCAGTGGCATTTGGCGGTTGTGCAAAGGTCGAGTGTCTACTAGCCCCGTTCCAGAAGACCGCATCCACGCGCGTACCTTGATTTCACTCACATCCGTACTCTCGAAAAACAGGAGACGAACCTATTCCGCTAATGACTAAGCGCTAATTCATCCCACCGCCACAAACTTTGTGCAACCGAATTAGTATAGTGAAGCTGCTTCGTGGGCTTGAAAAAATGGTCTGTATTCTCCTTTCGGAACATCCATAAATACGTTAGCTTAACATGAGGCGAGCGGGTGATAGCCATCTTTTAACAAGCCCTAAATCACTAACACTACTCAATGTTAACAAAGGCGAGGGGGAGGGGTCAAAAAGCGCTCTGTTAGTTAACATAAATTCTGGGCGTTCCCTTGTGGATTTACAAAGGATAAATTTTCCTTAACGAGTTTCACCGCTCGCGGCAGAAGGCAGAAAGAAGGAGGGTTCCTTCGGCACCGTAAAGCAGCGCCAGACAACCAAGTGCTCTAGCGTTCAGAGAACAGCTTCGAGCATATAAACTGCGCATCTTTTAAACCAAAATCTTAAGTAGTAGAGTAAACATCCGCGCACCTAATTACTAGGGGCAAGCGACCTACCGCCATAATCACCGGAAATAAGCGCAAATCGACGATAAAAAAGCGGAAGAGAATGCTTACGCCGCTAAGCCGCTTAAGCGTCTTAAACTCTCACGGATAGAGTGACACTTGAGAAGCCAGACGGTCGGTAGCAAAAGGTCGACTTCGGGACAAATTCCGGGCGGAACTCCCACATTGCGGGCGTGTCGAAAGAAACATGACACTCAGGGGTTTGGAAACTTGTTTCGCAGGCCGACTAAGTGTGCTTGCAGAACACGATGAGTCATCAGCCTCAAGTACGATGGAAATCTTCACTTATCGAGGGCCTTGAAAAGCCTACGAGTTATTTGCGGCCCACGATTAGGGCGCAAATAAAAATGCTCGGTACTGTGACAAATAACAATGTTTTCACAGAGCGTTCGTCAGAATAGGTAAGAGAGCGGCACAGGCTCTCTGGCTTTTCCGCTATAAAGAGTACGCAGAAAGGTACGGACGGTACGAATAATCGGTAAAATGCTTCATGACTTATGTATCAGACGCCACGCAATGGTACCAAAACATTTTGTCCTGGTAATTCCTTCGGTGGGCCAATTTAGACTGATAGGCGGGCTAAAGGGCTTTAGAACGGGCTACTATGTTTGACAAACTTTTCCTATGCAGCCCGAGAAAACGGCATCAGAGGCTGGAGAAACGTCGTCGCAAAAGTGGACATGAATAATTGGTGGCTTTACGACTTCTGTTGGTCGTCACGCGTCGGTGCGCAGTTCACTACTCGTCGGTATGTGCGATAGCATCATGTATGCCAACAAAACGGCTATGTATCAAACAAATATGAAACGGAAAAGCGGTGATCAAATCGATAACTTTAGAGACCACTTGGGACCGCTTTCGGTGGCGTCATTCGAGATTTTCGAGTCCGCGCACCCTTCCAAAATCCGGTGCTTTCCGCTCTCGTGGTCTTCCGGTCGCCGGCGCCGGTATTATTGTGCGCTGTTATTGTCCGCACGCGAAGAACACGTTCGATTATGGCGTTGAGTCAGAGACCGTCCAAGCGTAGCTGTCGCGTTTTCACTAGGAAATGGCAGTTTCAGGGGGTTTCTCCAAGGCAGGGTTGCAGGATCTGACTAAAATATGAATCGGTTTGCGAGTTTTCCGTGAAAACATAGAGTTTTCAACCTTTTGATGTTCCGGCGAAAACGGAGCACGAAAACGTCCCGTTTGCACGAAAGCCAAACAAAATTTAGCAACCGATAGCAAAATAGTGTTGGCGATCAAGAATGTTTAAACTGCAAAGTCACACTGCTAGAAACCCTGCGTCACAAGCAGCGTTCTCTAATCCATTAGCGGTCTTTTGTGAGTTGCGCAAGGATGGTTTAGCGGGTCATCGCAATCAAGCGGATACGGTCTGCAAGCAACGAACGCCGAGAGCGCCCATGCATGAAGCGTGATTGATCCTACATGATGACTGCAACGGAGGCCTCATGAAAACAGGGATTTAACTGTGCTTGCATAGAATAACGTGGAAGAGCGTGCAAGTCAAGGTACTAGCCGCATACATTGTGCATGATAACATCATGGACGGGATAGAGCATGCGATTTAGCTTCGTTACTTCAAAGATTCACTGCATTTATGGCTTCGCTATAGAATGCTTTCCAAGACCGAAGGTTAAAAGTTAAAGTAAAATTTGGTCGTCGGTGACTTTAAAACTTCTTGAAATGAGTTTAATTGTGCATGGTAAAAGTTATGAGAAACAAAGTTATAACATTTGAAGACGTAACATGGCTACTTAAAGAGGCATAGAAGCATCGGTGCGGCAGAACTTCAAGTCGTCGCAAGTGGTCGACGCTGTGAGCAAGCGGATGAGCTCATCGTAGTGCGCATCGAACCACTTATTCACCTCGATGCAGTGCTTCCACGAGTAGAACTTCGCGCAGCTGCTGCGAGTGACGTGCTTCACCAAGGCCCTGATATGGCCCTGGAGGTACGACCGACGCAGGGCGGGCATCGAGGACTGGCACATGTTGCAGTACATCTAATTTCCGAATAGGGACCGGTTTGATGAGGGTAACCAAGTCAGAGAAAGGATGCGCTGGTGAAAGGCCTACATTGCTGGCCACTTTCAGCTCCGGCACGGACAGCAGTGTGTCGCCGACGCCTTGGAGCAAACGGCGCACAATGCAAGCGAGATCGGCTCCACAAGCCAAGGCTCGCTCGCAGATGGCCTTGCCGTCCTAAACGAGAAATATGAGCATGAACATTTTATGATATGATTGGAAGAGAAGAAACTTACCAGTTTCTGAATGAAAATCTTGATGGCCCGGACGTCTTCGTCGGTTGCGCTGGGCACGTACACCTGACGAATGAGGTCGACCTTAGACAGCAGCTCGGGCTTCGACTGGTCCACTAGCTAAATATCGGGGCTTTAGCGGTTCTTAATGTGGAAGAGGTTTCTTTTTGGCATCGTTCATGATAACGTAGGCACTGCCGCATCATTAAGGGTACCCCTTTGCCATATCTCGGACCCCTCGGCTTTTAGGAGCGGTCATGACCCCTCCCCCGCCCCCTTCCCAAGGGTCAGTACGCCACTGAGGGTGGTATCATTCAGAACACTTTCGGAAACATAGGTGTCCAACCGGATAAACGTCTTACCTTTCCGACCGTCTCGCAGTCCTTGGCCGTCAAGGCTTGGTACGCGTCGACTGCGCCGTGAGCAAGAGCAGCAAGCAGGATCAAGACAAAGAAACGCATTCTGCCGACAAATAATAGCGGTTTGAGCGCAGTCAATGCAACGAAAACCTGAGGGTATGTACGGGTACTTATAGGGCTTGCACAACGGCTCTTGAGCCACTATATTGGTCCGCAATCGGACGCCATAGTTTGGGAAATCGCGGACACACAAACCTCAAAGCTCAGAAACGAGAGCGAAGGCCCTCACTTCGCGTACATGATTGGTCAGAAGCTAATATGAGACATGGGACAGGCACAGACAGCTGTCCTCAATAAGAAAAAGGTACTCAGCAATTTCTAAGTTTGAACAATCCAAGATTCGTTGCTCGACATACAGCCTACGCGTATTAGTTCTCTAGTTTATATTTTCGTTGTCAGTGGCGCGTTCTTTGGTACGCGAAGATAGAAAATCAGTCAAATTCTTCGAAATAGATAACCTCACCCAAAACTGCGTACGCAACCGCAATGCTAAGTTATGGAGCCTGTCTTGGATTAATTTGCACTGTGGAGTGACGTTCCCAGCTCGCAGGAGCGATAAGCGGACCCACTACACGGAGTCGAACACGGTTAGCGTGGTAAGCATTTCGTCCATCGTACAAAATGCTCTCCGCACGCGAGTTAAATCAGTTATTTCCAGTTTGAACGCATTTTGAGGTTCGTCGACATGAAGGCTCTGCTTCTCGCGATAGCTGTATGTGCCTTGGTGGCGGACGCAGCGGTTTTCGAAATGAAGATGACGTCTGCCGGGTCAGCCCGTGGTCGAGCCGTGCGAACGGGAATGAACTCAGTCCGGTACCACCGCCGCCAACAGCTTAAGACGGGCACGCAGCCAGTAATTGGTTTGTCTGCGAAATAATCAGGGTGGGGAAAGTAGTCTGCTCGGTTTCAGACTACTATGACGACTTCTACCTCGTTAACATCACGCTTGGCACACCACGTGAGTTGAGATCATGCAGCGCGCGCACTTATGCCTGTTTCAGCACAGAATTTCACGGTGCAGGTGGACACCGGCAGCGCCAATCTCTGGGTCGTCGGTATCGCCTGCACTGACCAATGGTGCTTCGGTTACCCTCAGTCGGATCATTCCAAGAGCCGCTTCAACAACAGGTAGCACCTTGATCGCTCTAATAGTCAACTCTAGAGAACTTTAGCAAGTCCTCCACTTACAAGGACCTGAAGACGGCGTTCGGATACGACAGATTCGGCAGCATAGCTCAGGGCGAACTGGGACAGGACGTTCTCAATGTATGCTGAATGGATCGGTATTATGTCTGTTCATCTGCTAACTAATGCATTTCAGCTTGCCGGCATGACCTCTGCTTCGCAAGCTTTTGGACTTGCGGGCTCGATCATGGAATCGTTCGGCTATATGCCGTTTGACGGTGTCCTTGGCCTAGCGTGGCCATCAGTCTCCGAATACGGCGTCACGCCTCCGATTCTGAACATGCTCCCGCAGCTCGACCAGCCCCTATTCACCATATGGCTTGATCGGTACGAGTTAGGGTTGGGATGTCTTGGACAAATCTTCCGATCCCGTTCGGTTCTGACGCAGAAATTTTTTTCCGAATCCTGTTCGTTTCCAAATGAAGCTAAAACATGCAGCTGGCTAACGTCGTCGGAAAAAGGGTGCTAGGAACAGATAAAGATGGGTTTAAAAACTATCCGTCCTTCAAACGGATGGTTCCATATGCAGTATATGTTCCGTTTACGCATAGCCCTTATATTTCTTGTATGTGAAGCAAGAACACGTATTCTTCGCCGTGTAACCAGTTTAAATCGCGCATCCGATTCCTATTTAGCCGAATCAAGCCCTCTCTCGGTGGCAGCGGTGGGCTCATCACCTATGGCGCCTTAGACGCGAAGAACTGCGATAGTCAATGGAACTACGTCCCGGTCAGCTCGCTGGGATACTGGCAGTTCTCCATTAGCGGGTAAACTAGCCGCTCAAGCCTTACCCACTGAACGCGGGCTTAATTATAGCGTTCAAACGGGCAGCTACAAATGGACTGGTAAGCAGCAAGCGGTCAGCGACACCGGGTCCGCCTGGATCGGCGGTCCGTCGGATCAAGTCGACGCGATGGTTGGCGCAATCGGCGCGACCTACAATTTCGACCAGGGCCTCTACACGCTGAAGTGCGATGCGACGAATCTGCCTGACATCGTGTTCGTCATTGGTGGGCATCGATATGCCATCCCGCAAAAGGAGTACGTGCTCGATGTGAGTCGCTGGCGTCGCTTATATCGAATAACTGCAGGCTTTAGCTCGGACTCGGCAACAACGAATGTGCACTCACCCTCTTTGATAATGGCGGGTAAAACTTTTCGTTGTCAGTCTCTTTGCACATTCACTCTTAGCATCGGCGTGGACGGGGAGGCGCTCGACTGGGACCTGGGAGACACCTTCATCCGAACCTACTGCAACGCCTACGACGTGGGGCAGGTACCTTGCGGATGCACTCTGCCCAAATAAACATGTTGCTCATTCAGACACGTATCGGCTTCGCCAAGGCACGCCACAGTTTCCAGTGATGCAGCTGAGAGGCAGAAGTGAATTTAAGCAACCGTGAACAACCGTTTTTAACACCTATGTCAGTAGCAGTCGTTAGTAAATGTACTTGGGCATAATAGCATGTTGGTATTGTTATAAGGGAAGCTTAAAAGTCAAAGGCCTCATCACGCGCCAATCTCGGGAAAGGCGGCACAAAAGTGCCTCGCGTTATTAACCATGTCCCCGACCAGGGGCGTAGCCAGGGGGAGGGGGCCGGCGTGGAAAATTTGGCCATTTTGAGTGAAAATTGGTCCATTTCCCCCCCCCCCCCCTGGTTGCCCCCCAAACCCCTTGCCAACCAAAATTTTGGTCTGCGTATGCCCCTGTCTACCTGGTACTTGGTAGTGCCGCTAGACACGTGAGATCTCGCCATGCTGCCCACATGGACGGTCCGGGCCTCAGTTTTTCAAACGTGACAGACCCGGATTGCGTAGGGTAGGCTTGGCCCGGCTAGGAGTAAAAATTGAGAACATTTGGTCAAATTTTCGCCATCAAGAACACGCGGCGCCAGCTAGAACACGTAGATAGATAGAAAGTCAGTCAAGTTCTTCTAAACCATTTTTGCACACCCGAAAATTTGCGTAAACGACGTGAACTGCCAAGTGATAGAGCCCGCTGCTGTTTACCTTGCACAGTTGAGAGACCGCTTGTCACGGCGCATCCGCGATAACGAACTTGTTTTAGTATACCTTGCACGGTTGGGTGACCGTTTTCGTGACGCATGAACGATAAGCGAACAAACTATAAGAGTCGAACACACGTTGAAAGCGGTATAAAACGGTTTACGCTAAGTAAATCAAATCAGGTAACATCTCACTGAGCTGGACAGCCTCGTGATGTACGTCGGCATGAAGGCTCTGCTTCTTGCGATCACCGTGTGTGCTTTGGCAGCGGACGCAGCTGTATTGGAAATGAAGATGACCTCTGCCAAGACAGCTCAAAGTCGAGCCGTACGAACCGGAAAGAACCCAGTCCGGTACCACCGGCGTCAACAACTTAAGACGGGCTCGCAGTCAGTAATTGGTATGACTGCCGTCTAGTTGCTTTAGCAAGTAGTCTGCGTCGTTTCAGACTACTTTGACGACTACTACCTCGTGAACATCACGCTTGGCACACCACGTGAGTTGAGCCCATAGAGCATGCGCTGAAGAGTCAATTTAAGCCCAAACTTTCACCGTGCAGGCGGACACTGGCAGCTCCAACCTTTGGGTCGTTGGTGTCGACTGCACTGACCAATCGTGCCTCGGTCGCCCTCAATCGGATCGTTCCAAAAACCGCTTCAACGACAGGTAGCCATGCATTCGCGCGAGTAGTCAAGGTTGAAGAGTCTAGCAAGTCGTCCACTTACAAGGACCTGAAGACGACGTTCGGATACGACATATTCGGCAGCATAGCTCAGGGCGAACTGGGACAGGACGTTCTCAATGTATGCCGAATTGATCGGTATAGTATCGTGCCAATCAAAGAGTTTTAGTTTGGGGGCATAACGTACGCTTCTCAAGTTTTTGGAGCTGCAAGCCACATCGAAGACGCTATCGGCTATATGCCTTTTGACGGGATCCTTGGCCTCGCATGGCCGTCCATCGCTGACGATGACGTCGTGCCTCCGCTTCAGAACGTGCTGCCCCAGCTCGATCAGCCGCTCTTCACTGTGTGGTTTGATCGGTATGGATAAGGGTTGTTACGTTTTGCTGCGAAAGTTCATTTCCCGTTCCGTGCTGACGCTAAAATTTTCCCTTTCCTTCCTCTCCCGTTCCATTTTTAAATGACCTGTTCCACGCGTTCCGTTCTCGCACAGTCCTGGTATGGGTTAGCCAAATATATCTACCGTATTTTCTCTAATAATTCCCCCCGGGGGGGGGGTCTAATTCGAAAAGGTCCCCGGGACCGGGGGTCTATTAGG
>JNEY01000185.1:230177-242648 GCA_020875895.1 Aphelenchus avenae
GGGGGGTCTATTAGAGGGGGGGGGGGGATTATTTCGCAATTGATCCAAATGCGGGGGTTTATTAGGTGGGGGGGGGGGGTCTAATAGAGGGGGGGATTTATTAGAGAAAATACGGTATGTCCATTCAACTACATAAATGGCGTATCCGCTTTCGTTTCAGCAGAATCAAGCCCTCCCTGGGTGGTAGCGGTGGGCTCATCACCTATGGCGCTTTGGATACGAAGAACTGCGACAGCCAATGGAACTACGTCCCGCTCAGCTCGCTCGGGTACTGGCAGTTCTCCATTAGCGGGTAGGCTAATTATTTGACATACCCAGCGACTTGCATGTGAGCTTAATTTCAGCGTTCAAATTGGCAGCTACAAGTCCACTCGCAAACAGGAGGCGATTAGCGACACCGGCTCCTCCTGGCTTGGCGGTCCGCCGGATCAAGTGGACGCTATCGTCGGCGCCATCGGTGCGACCTACAACTTCGATCAGGGAACCTATACGGTGGAATGCGACGCAAAGAACCTGCCCGACATTGTATTCGTCATCGGTGGAAATCGATATGCCATCCCGCAAAAGGAGTACATCCTCGATGTGAGTCGGCGGTATCTCATTTAGCAAGCCATAGCAAGTTTTAGGTCGGACTCGGCAACAACGAATGTGCTGTGACTCTCTGGGAAATAAACGGGTAATATTTATCATCGTTTATCTTTTTCACATACACTCTTAGCATCGGTGCGGACGGGCAGGTGCTCGACTGGGCACTCGGAGACACCTTCATTCGTACCTACTGCAACGCCTACGACGTGGGGCAGGTATCGCTAGAATGTATGCAGTAAAAGCGAATACCTTGTTCTTTCAGAAACGCATCGGCTTCGCGAAGGCACGCCACAGTTTCCAGTAATGCAGCTAATTATAAAAATGTTCGTTGATGCTTTTACTGTCAACAATCGTTTTGAAACCCTATGGTCGTAGAATTCGTCAGTAAAATGTACTAGGGCTCTATTAGTAGCTAATGCTACACGTGCAGCAGAAGTTCGACAGTGGTGCCTAACGGTTGTTGGCGACCAACGTTGCACCTGACTATGAAAGAAGATTATCTTTGTTGTATCAATGACCGCCAGAGGCAAAACCAATCGATTTTAGCAGAAATTTCCTTGAATTCTGACCCAACCTTTGTTATGATCTAAGCCGAAACATGTTCGCCGAGTAGGACCGCAAAGCCTATTACAAGCAACAGTGGGCAGAAGCATTTGATTTCTGAAGTCTTCAGTTTATTTGGGTCAGAAAGAGTGCTAGGATATTATGCTTTACAGGCATTTGCTGTCAAATCTGCCGTTTTAAGGCATTAGACTGGACATGCAGTGCTAACTATTAGAATAAACTAGGCCTTTGTGACTACATAGTCTGTTCTTTGCGCTTAGGGAACACTTATGCAATGTTCTTTCATGCATTCATGTACGACATAGCTTCTTCTACTCTGCACCTCTTACTCATTTCGGTTGTTTAAAGGGTGTCATATCAGTCCCTGCGAACAGTCAGCACAAGCCTTCCTGAAGCGTGGCATGGCAACCGATTTGGCCGCCTAGTGTGCCCGTCGAGAAACATCCCGTTCGTTCCTTAGTAACCCCACGTCTTCGTTAGTACAGCCTTGAGAAAGTCAAACAGAAGAAGTCGATAGAAGAACTGTTCAGATGGCACCTTTCTCTGCAAGCTTTCGGCATCCTATGGCAACCAAGAAGCGCGGGACGGGCAGAAGCTCACACATATATGTATAGCTCACGGACGGGACATTTGATATGTGTCGCTTCGTCTTATACCACTTCTTTGCGGAACTGCTTTTGAAAGAAGCAAATACTACCTTGAGAACCAGTATATGCACTGGGTTAGGAAGGTTAGCATAGCGGGCGTGGGGAGGGTCATGACCGCGACAACGACTAATAGAGGGTACGAACGCAGGCTTTTTTATCGAAGAAACCATTAGCGCCTACTGCGGAACTACGTTCTTGGAGATCAACCCCACTTGGAGCTCTCGTAAAAACCGCCTCTGTGTAGAAATCCTCGACGAATTCGTATCTGGGTAGTTTTTGCAAGTCACCTTTCGAGAGCTGCTTTTTCATGACTTCAGACTCCGACCAACGATTTCTTAAGTACGCAGCGTTCGGACAGCATGCACGAACACATCGTTGGAGCACAGAATTTTCCCTGATTTTTTTTGTCATCCGTTCGGCTGCTAAACCGAAATTCTGTCTGAGCGCAATGAGAACCGCCACTCCCCTGAACATAGGAATTTTCATGGTTGGGGGGGGGGGGGGCTATTCTGGAAAGTACCGGAGGGGGGAGGGGCAGCACTAGTGGTGTATTTTAACATCGATAAATGGAAAAGTCATTGTTTAAACCTGTTCTTGGCTCAATGTCACATGTCAATCCGTTGCTAACTGGTTTGTTTAGTGTTGTCCTGAAGTCAAATTTGATTCTTCGAACCAGCAAATGCAAAACGCGGCCGCTAGCGGTATACGCTTTACTTAATCGCATTCTTTCAGTGAAAACGCTAGGTACTTATGTAGTCGTCCGCAGATGCTAAATATATCCATGCTCACACTCTCGCTACGTACTTCTAGTAGCGCATAACATTTAACAGACGGAGTACGGCTCTTTTAACCTTAGGCCCTTCCTAAGTGTTGTTATTTACCCATGTTATTTTCGTGACCTGCGCCCCTCAGACGTAAAAACTCTGACCGCGATTACGGCATAACCATAACCTTAAGCCATTCTGAGCTCGTTTTAAGAGCTTCTCGTGGTTAGTCTAACGCTGAGAGTTGACTAATAATGTTAGAAAACCAATAATCGATCCAACTTTTCCGCACATTATCCAGCTAAACAATTACTAACAATTCGTTCAGGGGAAAAAATGCCGACTGATCCTTCAATGCCGCGTCGATCCGACGAAATTGAAGGTTGTGAAGAAAGATGACGGCAGCCTTGGCGAGGATTGGACCGTGCCGAGCGGCGAAGACATCCGTCCGTATGGCATCTGCGTGTATCCGGCTTGATGTCATTCATCATGCAACAGCCACCGCTTGCAGACACCTTCACTGTCTGCTCCACATTTATTATAACTAGTGCGTCATTTGTTCTCCCTTTACGCATTTCAATAAAGTTTTAGTCGTTGGTTTTTACGTTGGTTAGCACAAACGTACATAGTAACATGCAAGAATTTGGATTGAGTTGTGGACGGTTGGCGGAGAGCTCGACCGTTTAAGGAAGTTTAGGAAAGGAAGTAGGAAGTTTCAGGACACCGAACTGAATAAACCTGGTAGGGTAACATTGAAGCTTACCATACGAGTGATTTGCTGTATCGCTGTGGCACGTCTAACACGAAGATGAATCGTCCACTTTACGTCTGCATACCACTGCGGTAAGCAGTGTTCTTCCAGTTCCACCTTTTCGATTCGGACATCTTAGGTATGCATATCAATAGCGTTCGTCAGTATTTTGGGCATAACATGTTGTGTTTTTACAACAGAAGCAGAACCGTCATGCCTTATCACGGTCCGAACACGGCGTGGTGGCAGAAAAGTGCACGTTACACCTAGAACTTCTAGACGACGTCCAGGAAAGTAGCATATGGACTATGATGTCATTCTTCGTAGCTGTTGATTATTGGCGTTAATTGACTAGAGTAAAACTCTGAAGTTGATGAGACCTGCGGCAGAAAAATGCACGCTAATGACACACGAGTTTTTTTTTTTGGCCGACCAGCGGCCCGCGTCTCTAACCACGCGGCATCGATTTTCAGATACGCGAGTGCAGGGCGGCATTGTCGCTTTGCACGCAGGCGGGCACACACCTAACTAACCGTAGATTACATGATTGTGTTCTTAGAGGTAGCGAAAGCAAAGCTAAAAGAGTTGTGTGCAGTACACCTTGGCGAGACTAACTGTTCACCTTGAAAGAGGTTCGTGACTTTTGGTCACTTTGAAAAAAAGTTTTTTCACCCGTGAAAAACCATTTCCATGAGGTCGGCGCCTATTGACGGGCCGAAAATGGGCACAGTAAATGGTAGGCCATTATGCAATTAAGGTAGTAGCGCCTCCGAATAACAGAACTCCTCGGACACAATCTAAACGAAAGTAGGGCCAGACCAGCAGTTAAGGGCTGACGGGAATGTACTCGAAGATTGTAACCAACGCTTCATGTCGCAACATAGCCCCAACGACGAACACGTTATTTCTGCCAACCGTCTTGGGTGCGCTAACCTAATCGGTACGCATCGAGCATGCCGCTAGAACGTTGAAGCTGGGACTGCGCTTGGCATATGTTCACGACAAAGCAGCGGCTTTCATCCGAGCTGCCGATATTCGGAAAAGGCCTACCCCCATCGTTGAGACCAGTGTCAAATGGGCAATTCGAAGACCGCTGTTAAAACGTTTTCCTTCATTTTACGATTAACAGTGAGCAGTGGAGAACAGAATAGGTAATGCGTGTGGTTAAAATTACTTACCTAATCAGCAAAGCGGTATTATTGGACACCCGGGGAACTGCGCTGAGTTTCAGGCAAGTGTTGTCTAATCCAATATCGGTCTTCTGGCAGGTACGCAAGGCTAATTTCGCGGGTCATCGCAAGCAATCGGATACGGTTTACAACCCATGAACTCCCAGAAGCGGCCATGCGTGAAGCATGCTTGATACTCTGTTACAATTGGAACGGTGGAATCATGCAAAAAAAACGGCTTGTGCTTTAGTCAATCAATGGCGGGCTCTAATACAACGAGCTGAAATGCGATTTTTGGGTTCATCCGCCATGTGGTATTGTTAGGAAGTTCATCGTCGGATGGTTTCGAAAACCCTCGTCGAAATGAGTTTAATAGTACGAGTAAGTTGCGGCAAATGGACAATCGGTTGCGATCGAAAACAGAACAAAAAGCAAATCAAAGAGATGTAGAAGCATCGGTGCGGCAGAAATTCAGGTCCTCGCAGGTGGTCGACGCAGTTAGCAAGCGGACGAACTCTTCGTAGTGAGAGTCGAACCACTTGATCCCCTGGACGCAGTGTTTCTTCGAGTATCCCTTCGCGCATGTGCTGCGGGTGTACTGCTTCAGCAAGGCCCTGGCGTTGTCCTGGAGGTATGCCTGACTCAGCGAGGGCATCGAGGACTGACAGACGTCGCAGTGCTTCTAAAAGTGTTGGAATCGAATCAGTTTTGACAAGCTTAAACTAGATAGAGAAAGGACCGTATTTCTTTTAGTAAACCACCAAGGCGGTCAGTTTGGGTGGTCTATTAGGGGGAGATGGACTGCCAGAGGGGTAGTCTAATAAAATATACGGTATCAAACGTTGAAAGTCTTACGTTGTTGGTCACTTTGAGCTCCGGCACGGAGAATAGCGTATCGCCGATGCCTTGAAGCAAGCGGCGCACCACGCAGCTGAAGTCGGCTACACACGCGATGGTTCGCTCACAGATGTTCTGACCGTCCTAAACGAGAGCTCGCATCGTAAACATGATTGAAAGAGTCGAAACTAACCAGCTTCTGGATGAAAACTTTGAGGGCCCGGACGTCTTCGTCGGTTGCGCTGGGAACGTACGCCTGAAGAATGACGTCGACCTGAGGCAGCAGTTCGGCTTTCGTCTGTTCGACTAGCTAAATATGGGGGCCTTAACGGTTCTTTATTTGGAAGAGGTTTCCTATTGGCTTCGTTCATGATAGCGTCGGCAGCCGTGGATCATAAGGGTATACGCTTTGCCACATCGCGGATCTGTCGATTTTAGGAGGGCCATGTCCCTCCAAGAGTCAGTACGCAACTGAGGCTAAGCATCATTGAACACATTCCGGAAACAAAAGCGGCGTCCAACTGGACAAAAGCCTTACGTTTCCAACCGTCTCGCAGTCCTTCTCCGTCAAGCCCTGGTACGCGACTGCACACTTGGCAAAAGCAGCGAGTAGGAACACTGCAATGAATCGCATTTCGTCGACGAATAATAGCGGTTTAAGCGCAGTGAGTGCAATGGAAACGTGAGGACATGTAAGAAGTACTTATAGGGCTTGCTCAATGGCTTTTGAGAGCACCGCGATCGCACAATGTTTGACCGTAGCATGGGAGTTAGGCGACCTCACGGTTACAGAACACCCAGGGCTCAGACATAGGAACAAAAGCCGCCTCACTTTTGCAGCTATCTCTGGTGTAAAACCATCACGATCGAGTGCGGTGATGCCGCAACTGAATTCCAACCTGTCTTCTGAACTCAGCAGAGTCCATGGTATTGTACGTCTGACACGGTCCACACCTAATAGACTCAAGTGGCCGAGTGTCGCATGCTCACATCGAAAGCCTGTGAGCGGTCGACGTTAGCTGGTGAAGCACATAAAAAGCCCGAGACTAAGCTGGAACGGTGCAATTACTACAATCGCAGTTGCGCACAGAGCAGAGGCCAAAGTTAGGCTTTTCAGAAACGGATCGGCTTCGCCAAGGCACGCCACAGTTTCCAGTGATGCAACAGAAAACAAAAGTGCACTCACGCAAATAACTGTGAGCAACTGTGTCTAAGACATATGTCAGTAACAGTCGTTATCAAAGAGTACTTGGGCGTAACAAAATGTCATAAGTTTACAACAGATGTTCAACATGCACTGGAGAAAATTTGCCGCATAGCCGATTACAAGCAACAATGAAGAGAACTTAATTCGTGACGTCATTGGCGCGCTCGGTTCAGAAAGACGTGCAAGACATCATGAATGACAGACTACTGCTGTCAAGTGTCATTTCAAGGCATTAGTATGGATATGCGCTGATAGACATTAGAATTGACTAGACGTTTGTGATTGCAAAGTTTGTTCTTTGTGCTTAGGGAAAGCTTAGCTTTCGCCGTTCTTTGTCATGAGGTTCGTGTACGACAAAGTCTCTGCTACACTGACCCTCTTACTGAGATTGGCTGTATCAAGCGCGTCGTGTCAGTCCCTGCGAGGCGTCAGTCTAGGCCTACCTGAAGCCTGGCATGGCGACCGATTTGGTCGCCTAGCGTGCCCTTCGACAAACATCCCGTCTTTTCTTAGTAAGCCTTCGTCTTCCTCACTTGCCCTTGAGAACGCCAAGCCGAAATAACCGATAAAAAGCCCTGTTCAGACGGGTACTTTCTCTGCCAGCTTTCGGCGTCATATGGGAACCAAAACGCACCGGATGGGCAGAAGCTCACGCACATGATGGACGGGATCGGTGCTGTCGGAGCATTCCGCATAGCTCACGGACAGGTGCGTTGGTCGATGTTAGCTCGCTTCCCTGAACACACGCAGGATTAAGGTGTCGTTTGCCGCTCGGTACTATCCAGCCAGACCGTACAAGATCTGGGACTTTTATGGACGAAATTTAAGCAAGGCGTCCGTGGCATGGACCGGGTGGTCAAAATACAATAGAGATGCGATGTTAAAGTGGCAGCAGCTACCGCCAAATCCGGACATGCTTTACGAACATCCGAACGTCGACTTCTGGAAGGTGGGCACGAAGATTGTAGCTGCGACGGAGGCCCCGCAATGGGTCGGCTACGAGTTCAGTGCAAGTTTCCGCGTTTGTTACTTCGAGGCGTTGTTCCTTCAGGCTAGCACTCTGGACAACTTCAAAGTCTTTGGGCCGGTCTCTAATGGCACTGAAAACTTGCCGTTGTCGATGGCAGTTCACGAGCGCTACGATGAAACCGGCACAGTATGGGGCTCGTTCATTAGCGTGAACAAACAGAGGCGTCGATTTTACCATGTATTATGACCGCTTGGTTGGACGTTTTAACCTGAATTTTTTCAGAACATCTTCACGGTAAACAAGATGGGAGATCGCAAAGTTGTGGCAAGCTTTGAGTTGGATTCTTGGGACGCCTCAAACTGCGACAAGGAGAGTCATTATCTCAGTAAGTGTCGGATTAAATAAGCCCTCCGTGTCATCTTCCCCGGAAGATATGCACCTTAGTAGGTAAGGTTGATTGAGTGTTGCGAGCCTTAGCCATTAATTCAGACAGCAAACATACACTTTCCGGATACATGCACTCGATTGCGGCGACGAAAAAGTACATTATTTTGCCTGTCACGTCGCTGCTGTACAACCCATGCAAAGTTCTGCACCCACCCAAGCTCAGGAGCGGTACGCATGTTCAGGACGGCGGTTGGTGGTGGGTTGACTACGACGAAAGCCTGTCATTGAGGTAGGGGCAGGCCCGTTCTGATAAGAGTAGGCAAAAGCCCGCTGTGACTCGATCTGCGACGTGAGCACGTCACGGATAACGTCACTGTCGCCTGCTCTTACATTCTGGACAACGTGTACCTGATATAATGTAGAGTGCGACGGCCGTACCGTATTCCGTACCGTACCGTACTGCGTACCGTATTCTACGGTACGAAGTACGGTACGGCAGGCCCCAGTACGGCGCCGTATTCCGTACCGTAATGCAGGCCAAAAAATGCCCACTTGAAGTCGAAATCGAGCAGATTTTTGGTCATTTTTAACCGAAAACGAACGAATTTTTAAAAAAAAATGAATTTTAACGAAAAATTTTCATCAAGAGTGGTGGGTACGCAGTCGTGTCTAACACCTTTTTAACGCTGAATGTTGATGGCGTTACTGTTTGCTGTCCTAATGTTTGGTTTTACTTGCGAAAATGCAGAAAACGTGAAACTTTTTATTGCCGTAACACGTCGCCGTACTCCGTACCGTACCGTACCGTACTGAGCCGTACTGGTACGGTACGGTAAAGTGGCACTCTAATGAAATGTAGGTTCCTTGTGTTTAACAAGGACGATCGAACGTGGACCACCAAGAAGCCGGTAAAGGTTAATTCTTCAATGTTTATCACGCATCAACTGAACGCGTACGAGAGAGATGACGGAACTATCGTTGCCGATATGGTGAGCTGCATGTCAGTGTCCTGCAAAGGGTGTTGCTAGACAAGTGGTGAAGGCGGAAGAGACTCGTACGAGGATTCTTCTCCCTAATGCTTATAATGATGTTCCGGTCCTCTGTGCGCCGCCGACCCGTCTTGAAGGAGTATTTAGCAGGTTTTTTTTTGAAAGTTTGAATGATCAAATCAAAGGGTCTATATACCCTCGACCTTGCATTCGTTACTGGAGCGCAGGGCTCTCAACACCAAAACCGCGATTCCGGGCCCGGCAGGTGAAATTCCGGGGGTAAATCCGGAAGTTAGGGTAAAATTCCGGGGGCATCTATCTAGATGTTTCCTAAGCGCTTTAAGCTTTTTGTTACATATAGAGACGGCAAAAACTTGCTGAAGCACTACAACATATCCAAGGACATTTTAGTTACGAAAGGCGGACACAACGCCAGTTGTCGTAAAGGGAAAGCCCACCGCAGGCGACGCGGCGCGTAACTGAAAAGGGTAACAAGGCCGTAACAATTTAAGTCAGAGGCAAAAAAGCTGAATTTAACCCCCGGATTTTACCCATGAAAATCCGGGGGCAAACGGTCAAAATCCGGGGGTACCCCCGGAATTCCGGGGGGGGGGGGGGTTTGAGATCCCTGCTGGAGCGCATGCCCCCTTGGATAGGTCCTTGTCCCTACCTTACCTGCGGTCGTTCTATGCCAGCCCGGTACGGCACTGTTTTAGATTGCGTACGATAACGACGATCCGTACCGCAAGTATATGCGCACCGACTTTCTTCTGACGCATGGCTATCCCAGTACGGCTAGGATTCTCCGTTTCACAATCGATATAGCAGCTGCGCACGCAGCGTACAGCAGCATACTTCCAGAGGTACTCTCGGCAATCACACACATACGTTGACCGGCTTAGGTTCGTATATCCGCCGAGTTCCCGCAAATCAACCACGCATTCGACAACCGGCCGTATCGATGGGCGTACCTCGTCGAGCATCCTTACGCGGCCGACAACGCCATTCTGAAAGTCAATGTTGACGACCCCACTGGTGCTAAGAATGGTCGGTTTAAGGCGCAGCCCTCGCTAGTGCTGCACGAGCCTTGGTTCGTGCAGCGACCGAATGCGCTTCATGAAGATGATGGCGTGCTACTAGTACGAGCATTGGACGTGAGCGTTGATAGAGGTACGTTTCCTCCTGCTGGGACCATTCCAGTCGATTTATGGACCTTGTAACCTAAACGGTTCATTCACAGGCGTCTTGCTCGTCATTGACGCTTCGATGATGACCGAAATCGGGAGGGCTCAAGTACCGATCACGATTCCTTTCGGATTCCACAACCGCTTCTATTCGAATCGAGATCTGGGGCTATCGGATCACGTCAGCGTCGATCGCCAAGATTAAGGAGTCGTTAGGGTTCTTCGCGGAGTTAAATGTGATACCCGAGAAGTTTTGCTGCCAAGCCCTCATAATGCGGAGTAAGCGATGTGCCAAGAAATGTACCAAAGAAGGAGTTGGTCGCGGAGGGTCTTGGCCCTTGCTCGGTAGACTTGTTCTTCGGCAAAAAACATGTCAATTACTATTTTTTCTGATTATGCCCCGTGGTTTGTTAGCGTAGGAGGATATAATACGCCAATTGGGCTCTTGGATGGGGGATAATTAGCGGGGAGATAAATTAGAGAAAGTACGGTACCCCACATGCGCCTCTACTGCGCATAGCCCATTTTGTAGCGTCGATGCGTGCACCAGCAGCGCTGTTAGTCTTAGAAGATCTTCGGACCTCATCCATAGAACTTCCCTCGACCAACAGATAAATGTTGTCCGCCATATCTGTTTCAACTGTCTAACATTGTCGTGAAGCTTAGGCTCTGTTTACTTCACGACAAGAACATGAACAACCATAGGAAACGCAAGGTTATATACGGGCGTAATGTTCGCATAGATCGCATGTGATAAAATCGCATATTCGCATAAGGACGACATAAAACCAGATCTTTACGGTTCGTGATGCGTTTATGGTCGATGTTCGGCCTCATTGATCGTGTGAAGGTGCGCTCGATGTTCGCATGGTTTCTTCGAGGCGCTGTGGACTTCGCGGTACGCGACAAACATAGCTGAGCGCTCATACTTGCCAAAAAAGCTCATTCAGTGAATGCGCATAAACAGAACAATGAAATAACAAACAAATAGAAAATGAGGCAGTATTCGACCAGCCCAGGAAGTCTAGAGTTCGAATACTTCGAAAACAAATACTTCGTGCGCAAGCGTGGAACATGGCAAGTTCATGGAAAGTCTCTGGAAAGAAGTGGAGATATTGAACGCAGCATAAATGTACTAGCGAGTAAAAAATGCCGTATGCGGTATGAGGGCTACTCCATCAGTAAGGAGCCTACTGATGGTACTTTCTTGCGACCCCTTGGACGGCAGAAGCTAAGGACTTGTGGGAGAAGCCTCAAAGTCCTATGCTGGGGGAATAATACCGAAAGTAGACATACCGAATGCCAAAGTCTGAAATCGGCACTCAGTGGTCGATAGTCCTCGAGACGACACGTGAACGTTTCGTGCGGAACGCCCGGTGGAATACACGTGCCGCAGTACTGAAAGAACACGCAAGGTTCGGACTTCGGCTGCAAGGCCCAGCGCAGATCTTCCAACGACGAAACGAGATGGTCGCGTACCAGCCAGTGGATGCCGCGGCAGTTGTGTTTCCGAGCGACGAACCGCACGAGGTAGTGAAGACAGAGAGCATGAAGCGCGGGCGGAGCGTAGCACCCCGTGTTGTAGATGATCAATGCGCCGCCCTCAATCCTGGAATGAGGCAATTGGGAGCAGGAGCATGACCTTTGTTCATGCACAGTTCCTGACGTATGAGGGTCAGGTTATGACGGGCCCACGTGATTTATGGGAAGAATCTTTATGTTGTTCATAAAGCCGGAGAAAGTGTTTTCCCTGTCTGTTTCTACATATCTGCTTCGGCTCGTAAAGTACTTACGCGTAGCAAACTGTGCCAAGACACTTCGGTCCAAGGAACAGGAATTCGTGCTGCACTTCATAGCTCGCCACGTGCCCGAGGCAGGTCAAGAATGCGGTGCATCGCACGTACTGAGCGATCTTCCTATCTCCTTCCTGCTCTGTCGAGCTGTTGATCAGTGCGTTCCTGAAGGTCCTGTCAGTTAATGAATTCGAAAAAAATATGTCCGCAAGAATGGTCGTCTGGGGGTAGGGGGTAGTCCAAAAATTCTGCAATCGCTCAGTAAGCGCTGAAAATGAAAGTGACTTTTGCGAGCATGTATTGTTCGAAGCAATCGGAAATTTAAGAGAGATTTCGTTAACGTTTCCATCCACGTGTCGTCTATGCGTGGAACATAGTTTGGCATGGGGAGCGACATAGACCCCTTCAGACCCCTCCTCCCCTCCCGTTTGACGTCCAAACCTTACCATGCCGGCTTGTAAAGCTCTTCGTAGTCCTTCCGGAACCAAGAATGATATTTGCCTTCATGTGACAGCTTGGTCAAGTATTCGTGGATTCTTCGATTGACGTAGTAGACAAGTGCATCGTCCGCGCCGACGATTTTCTTCATGCCCACCTCCTTCGCATGCTTCTTCTTACGAT
>JNEY01000185.1:247951-265093 GCA_020875895.1 Aphelenchus avenae
CCCCCCCCCCCCCTTCCCATAAAAAAGCCCTGCCCCCAGTACCAAAACCGGGTCTTATCACAAATTTTCCATCTTAACTGATTCATTTCGGAAATAAGTGAAACGTTGAATGGCATACTTTTCCCTAAATGCGGTACTTGTAAGTTGTCACCGCATTTAGCTTTCAGGTGCGCTTAGTCCAGTCCTAACTACCCAGTGCTAAGCGCTATGATCTACGTTTTAGTTGGTTATGTTCGTATCTGCCATCTACACCATGACGACCACGCTGATTTGTCTCGTTCTCCTGACACGGACTTTGATTGCGTACAGATCGCTCGACTCGAGCTTACGGAAAGCTAGGCGCAACGACTACTACCTTCTTTGTAGGTATTACAATGCGGTGTTAGCGCTAATACCCGTACTGAAAGGATGGGCAAGCGAGCTGTTGGGCTCTAGAACACGGAATTTTTTCAGCGACCGATACCGATACCGAAACCACTGATATACCGATACCGATTTTTCAGTTAATTTCTGCCCCAGAAAGAGCGAGTAGAGGTCCGGGTATTTCCGCTGTTTTTAGTAAATTTGCGGAAAAGTTGCTCACACACGGTCTATTTCTGATCACATACGCACTTATACGGGTCTGACTGCAGAAAACTCGCGAAAAGGCGAAATGGGCGGAATTTTTTTAAAGGGACCGAAACCGATACCGATACCAAAACATACAACCATGTGGATACTCGCCCAGCCCTGTCTAGCAAAGGGCCGTTTTCCTACTTGTTCCGGAGCGTAGAATCCTGTTGCCTTTTGACATATTCTAATTTCTCTTGCTTGCAGTGTATGCCATTTGGCAGTTTACTGCGCAGGTTCTGCTGACGATGTACTTCCTGGTTCTGATCGTCACCGTGATCGTTCCGAATACGGCAATTAATCTCATCACGAGAATGTCCTTTTTCTACATTGCGGACATACTCTGCTTGAGTGGGCCGGTCTGCCTCTTCCTCAGCAGGTTCGCCTTTCGCTGACGCTGTTGTTCAATCGTAGTCAAACAAATTTAGCAAGGTAGTTCGCCGAGCGTTTATGAAGATGTACGCAGATCGGTCGTTTCCGGCTCGTCGAAATCAAGTTGACTTTGTTGGACGTTAAAGTCGTGGTATATTAACGCGTACTCTTAAATGACTGTTCATTCATGTTGAATTCGCATATGTGCAAAGAAAACCTGTACTTATACCATCACAGGCGACTTGACGCTTGTCAGCCCATCGAGGAACAGAATTAGGCAAAAAGTAAAAGCAATTTTGAAGAAAATAACTAAATGACGACATTACGTGCATATCCAGAAAGCGTTGCTTAAAGGTTGACTGAACTTTAATGGTTTCTCACATTTTATATCACATTACCATATGGACTAGTGCGCTCCTGTGGTACGTACTAGTGTATAGTGTCCGAGTGCTAGTGACGCTATAAACATTCACATTTTCGTTACGTTCGAAGGTTTGTCGACCTAACTTGTCTCGGACGAAAGTCAGAACTGTGCTGCTTTAGCGGACTTTATTCGACTTCAAAACTCAATTTTCCACGCAGCAATCTGACCAATGCAGTGGTGCGCCGCTCGCTGGCAATGGCACTCGACTGTATCGCTGTCAGCCACTCGTTGCACTGACGATTGTGGAAGTGGAAGACATCGAAGAGGTGGGTAGTCCCTAACTGAGCCCCAGGTCCACCGTGACATTCGATAAGTGGACCGCCGATCTGCAGGCCACCCCAAAATTCAGGAATTCTGATCTTCACTTGGACCGGACTTGCGTTCAGCGAAATGTAATGGGCGGGTGCTCCTGCCAAGTACTCAACGTCAACGCATGCGGCGATTCGGCTCATGCCGGCATCGTCAGCGCCAAGGAAGCCCTAAAATGTGGTCATTGATTGGTAACAGCCAAACTTGGAAACATGAAAATCGGGGTTTTTGAAGTTGTTTTGCCAGCTCCTTCGATAGTGGGAGCAATGCGAGACCAGGAACGCCTCACAAGCCAGAAGTCATTTCAGTGTCAGCTAGACGAAGGCATCAGGGAAAAGCCATCCAGGGCAAACAAACTAGATAGGTATTCTAGGCATTCTAAGCTGCCTGCGACATGCTTCGGACGACCGAAATTGACCGACCGGGCAAGTGATTAAAACGAAACTCGCCTGAATGAAAGCATCACAGTCGAATAGCGGGCCACCGCCGGCGTAAATGCTCAGCGCGAGCTTGAGCTCTTTGCTGGAATTAAGTGCGAACTCGACAAACGCCCGCTCTGCGACGTAGTTATCTGCTTCACCGCCAGTATGAGCCATCGTAGTTCTCTTGATAATTAAAGAATGTTTTGCAAGTGCCGCAACGACTTACGCATTCGAAATGAACGGCCTTCGCTTGCCGGAGACCGCTGTGCTCCAACAGGCGATTTCCATAGTACGCGTCATCAGAGAGGTCAAGCATCCTGATCAAGTGATAATTCTTGACTTGAAGCTTTTCCGCGACATCCACGCATTTCAAGTAGTACTGCCTCAAATAAAAGGCCGGATATACATCGAACGAGTGCACACGGAGTGGGTTCTTCCCCGGGTCCCGAGCGCACTCCTCGAGAAGCGGAATGAAACTGGAGAGCTTGTGCGAGTGGATCATGTAGCGAACGAAGGAGTTGCGCAGGAGCGACTTCAAGCGATCATAGGCGTCCGCTTCGAGCAATTCGCCGAAGACGTCGTGAGCAATCGCCTCCTCATCGTGGACCTTCGGCACCAGGATGCAGTCGCAGCAGTGTCCGGGCGCCGACGGAGCGTAGTGTACCGCCACGAAGCTTTCGCGTTTCTAAACAGGTTCCACTAATTCCTCTAGTGATTAATCGATGTAGGTTTACTGTAGGGGCCAGGCGGCCTACAAATGTTTGAATGGACTTTTACCGACTGGTAGCCGACCGGGGAGACTGTCAAAGTATAGAAATCCTGTTGAGGCACAGCAAACATTTGAAAGACGGCACTAAAAAACCGCCTGAAATCGGGGATTTTCGTTGACCCCTGGGTAAACTCGGCGAGCTCGGGCAAACGAGGTAAAATTTTTTAGTGTGGAAAGACAAAAAGCTGAGACGTTTCCACGCTGGCTCGCCGCAGGTAAAGTTTAAAGAAGTTTACGCCAAAAAAGCGTTCGACAACGCGAGGCAGAGACAGCCCGACCCGACTCGCATACCTCTTGGACTCGGGCAATGTCGTGCAGAGATAGCGTGGTGGACCATTTCTCCACGACGTTCCGCCATTGTGCGCAGACGAGCTGACACTTTTCCAGTTCTCGACGATGTAGGCAGGGAAACACACCGGATAGTGTTCCCAGTCGGCACCCTGTTGCGGCGTTGCGCCTGAAATCGTCGGCTATAGGGCTTTTAGCGGGTGTCAAGAGGTATCAGGGAAAACGGGTCAAAATAAGGCAAAGGGCTATCTCGCAGTATTTAGTTTATAGTATTAGTTTCTAGGTAATCCATTTCACCAGCTCAGTAATATTTCCCACCCGCTTAAACCTAGGCTTTTCCGGCTTAGACAAAAAAAGTAAGTTCCAGTCAGCTTAGTAAACGGCTCGGCGTAGGCTTAAGCTTACGCTGGGCTGACTAAGCTACTACTGCCTGGTCTCGGCTTACGGGACACAATTTATGAGGAGCGTTGTAGCAGGCACAAACCTTGATAGGTCTGCTTCAGGACAGCGTTCGTCTTCCACGTAGATTGTGATTTGACGAATGTGCCGGCTTCGTCTAAATTAGTCAGATCACTAGTTCGGGCCCGAAATACGGCCCGCTTGGCCAAAATCAGCAGGGTCACGGGGCTTTTAGAGACTTCGAAAAGTTGGGAAACCATTGCTCAGGGATAAAATTGAACTACAGAAAATTTATAGTCGGTCGGATTAGAGTTCGTGAATTAAGGAGGTGCATTTTGGCGGCGTTAATTCAGGCCACGATGAGAAAAATAAGTCCACCTGCACTATCGCGTAAGAGTCATGGAGAACTAGACTTTTGTTTTCTGGAGGTTTTGCAGTTTTTGACAGAATGAGGCAGCACGCGCTTACATTACGTAGTTAGTCTCGACGAAGTACTCGTAGCGCCCCAGATCGTGGGTGTAGTATTCGACCTCTACGACAAGCCTCTTGCCGAGCCGTTCGTTGCGGAAGTGGTATTTCTCGACCGTCGCGTAGTCAGCGTAGGGACCATCCTCGACTGTTGTGTTGATGTCAGTTAGGCCCAGTTGGCTGCAGCGGCTGCATGGGCGGATTGTTCCGGCTTCGGCTTGCGGCCACACGTAGCGTAGATGGCGGACGTTGGAGACGCGTAGCGGTCGGAAGTGGACGTTTCCCGATTTAGAGCGCAGAAAGAGCTGAAAATATGTCATGTCATATGGCTTTTATAGAAACGTGAACAGTGAAGTCAGAGTCAGAAGAGGGCGGGAGGAGTGGACCCAGTGCAAACATATTGACCACTCCCGACTGGCGAACCTTACTGGAAACTTTTCTAGCCAACTAAGTCGACACTGGCTTGCTGACCATCGATACTGACCAGCCGATACCGGAATTTACATTAACCGGGCCCTAGGCCCGCCTCAACCATTCGTACTTGCGAGTTGTTGTTGTTTCAGTTGTCCCTACCGCAATAATTGTCGGAATCACGTGCGGCGTGAACACGCTTCCAGAATGAAATTCCTCATTTGAGTCGAAAAGAAAGTCCACAAATTCGTCCGCTTCTAGGCCGCGCACGATGTCGTAGCGCTGGTCTTTTGCAGAAAACGACTGCGCGTAATCGCATGCACTCGGCGGGTCGAGCGAATTCCCAAGTCTCCGCCAAGTGCGAGTACCAGGAAAATTGGATGCCAAGTCCTCGATGTCGAAGTCGATGTTCCCTAGCTGGGCCTTCAGGCGGAGATACATGGCCTTTACTCTAAAGCAGCGCTTTAAATGAAATCCCTTTTTAATTTACGAGAGTGTAAATATATGGGCGTCCCCAAACGGTCTGAGTTTGTTCTAATTCTGAAAACGCTCTTGTTGTTACAAACCCTGAACCAGAGTCAACTCTGAATTGGGAATGCCTAAATATAAATATATTTTTGAAGTCAGAGCGCGCTTAATTTATTAGCACTTAGGCACACACAATTTTCGCCATGCGAGCGCTCTTGGTAACGGCAGTGACGCATACGTCGTGAACAGTGACGGTTATCGAGGAAAGGCTATGGCCCGGTGCAACGAGAGTCACTGTTGTAAGTCAAGGTAAGGATTATTTTTTGAACGATTCGAAGGCCATTGTTTATCCTGTACGTACTGCCGTTGTTGGTCGAAAAAAAACTGACTTCAATTTCCAGGACTTCGTGGCAGCGCTGCGCTGAGCTTGGTATCTAACATGCTTACCGTCCTTTTCGAAGTCGTTTTGCCTCGGACAACCAGCGTTTTACATCCTTTCGCGGGACATCGAATTCGACCGACGCTCCGAGGACGTCGAGCCTGTTCTTGCTGTCCCGATGCGTCTTTGCCCATTTGATCACTTGCAGCTTGAAGTCGGCTGTGTAGGGCTGCTGCAGCGGCGTAGTCCGAGTAGCCTCTTGAGCATTACATTCGTTGTCGCTCATTTTGAAATGAGGGTTCTCTGAAGCCAAAACGCAGTACAGTATTGTTTTTAATACTCCTCGAGGAGTGCCTTAGGATACACTAGCCGCTTGGCTGCGCTTCGCGCAGACGGCGCCGCTATCGGAGATGACTTGTACTAAGCATGCACGGTTGTTTCTTGAACATAGATTATTTCGTTTCGAAATTTTATTGGGTCAAAGGGGCTTGAGGCCAAACTAAAAAATAATTCCTGTTCAGCTTACAGAGGGCCTTCATTTGAGATATGACATAATTTTCCGACAAGACCGTGAAAACTCTAAACCTAAAAAATCTAAAATTTTGGCTAAAGTTTTCAACCCAGCGCCTGCGACGACTGGTTGTCACACCTTGGACGCACTGAGACCTGGCAAATTTCGGCGGCTTTCGATTCGTTTCTGAACGTCTTTAGTGCGCCGCGAAAGGCTCACAGCGGTAACTTCTATCTCTGATGAAATGCTAGCGCTTATGCAAAAGTGGGAATTCATAGAAACCAAAAAAATAGTTGATTCCGCAAACACAGCACAGCGTCGCTCAAAAGGAGTGGCGGAGCGAGAATTCAGCAATTTGGACGACCAGCGGCCTCGTTCCGGTCGCTTTCATACGTTTACCCACGCACACGCTTGCGAACCGTGATGCAGCAATGATTTCTCCCATGGGTGCGCCCGGGCAGTCGTTACGCAACAATCTCGAGGCTACGCGGTAGAGCCCGTCGCGTGCGTAGCATCTTCGTTTTTAGCATCTATCTTGAAAACGGTGCAGAATTCTTGGATTCAACACAAGGTTAAACCCCTCTGAAAAGTACGCGATGCATCAAGTATTCCGTAGTTGTTCGAGTTCTTTGCCTTCTACCGTCTTCATCGCCAAAGCATGGCGAACAGGCCTTCAGTCACTGCTCTTGTTGCACATTAATATTGGCCTCAGCTAGTTGGGTTCTAGCTGCTTACAACTACGTTGTAACGTGGCTGTTCGCTTCCGGTGTCCCTAGTCGTACGCGTAGAACTATCATTGCTGCTTTGTTTATCTTTTTGCTAGGTCGGACGAAATTAGAAACTATTTCACAATCCAGTCATCGGGCATCTCCATCATAATAGATTATCCAATCCCTGGCGCCAGTGCTCTCGCAGAATTTGAGGTCCTCGCACGTGGTTGAAGCGGTCAGCAACTCGACGAACTCCTCGTAGAAGGTGTTGAACCACGCGTTGACCTCACGCACGCACAGCTTCTCCGAGTGGAAGGAGGCGCATGTCCTAAGAGCGTTCTGCTTCATCAAAGCTTTCGTCTCGTCGAGCATATACGCCAGGCGGAACATTGGCATCTGTGCCTTGCACTCTTCGCAGTACTTCTAAACATGCGAGAAGAACATAGTTCTGACGTTCGCCTTCTGGCAAATGCGCTACTCACATAGCCGTCCATTTTCAGCTCGGGAATGGCCAACATCGTCTCTCCAACGCCTTGAAGCACACTGCGCAAGATGCACTTGAAATTCGCGCCGCAGGGAATTGCTCGACGGCAGATGTCTCGTCCGTCCTAAAAGTGCTAGTAGGACTTGTCGGAATATTTTTTATGACGGTCGGGATCACGCTGTTTTCTGGATGGAGGAGGGAGCTTTTTTCGCGTAGTGAGAATAAACGGGAAACTTTTTTAAGAGAAGGACTTTATTCGCAGGAATTCAACAAACGGCTCCCAAATATGCAAAAACTTAGCCTCTCTCTCCTCTCCTGGAAGCTACCTAACAGCATCATGCAAGAACCGTAAAAATTCGGGCGTACCTATGCCTATGCGGAACCGTTTTTTAGTGTATCCCCCAAAGAACAGCACAGGTGCACCTGGAGTTCAAGGGTCAGGCCTGGTTTATTGCCTGACGATGATTTGTTGGCTTATGGCCTGCTGCTAGATTTTACCAGCGCATAGCACTGTTGACTTACGAGCGTCTGGAAGAATGATGAGATCCCGCGAACGTCGTCAGCGCTTGCCGACGGCACATAGGCCTTGACCATGGCGTCCATGTCTGGCTTCAAGGTAATCCTCTCGTTATCCACGAGCTGAAACAAAGGGAAGGTAAAAGAATAAACCGCAAAATGTTGGGCTTCTTGATGTCGGTAAAAGCAGCTAGATATAAAAAAACACCGCTCCTCTTACCTTTCCCACAGTCGCACAATCCTCTTCGGTCATACCTCTGTACGCCACTGCAGAGGAGACCGTAACGACGAGTAAGAATGTAGCGACGTGCATCCTGGGACAAGTAATAATTCGCTTGCAACACTCCATGCTGGTGCGAAACATAGGGCTATTTATCGCAATAATGGAGCGTATTTCGCCCTTACTTGCCTCACGAACTGCTATTATCGAACACCTAGCAGTTCAGCGGCCATGGGAAACGTCTTGCGCACGTAGAGCTCAATGAAGCGGATAGTACGCCGAGCGCCGACGGCTCTGGTCTAACTTCCCAAATGTTTGCTCTGCGACTACCATCGTTCCTAGGAGAGGACGGGCGACATAAACGGCTTTTGTAAATAACCAAATTTGTGCCCTTCTTTGCGACACTGAACCGATGGTACTGCTTACTAGTGAACCTGTGTGTATTCGGACGTTTTCATATGCAGACTCGGCGCAGATGTCGTATCAAGAGATGCCCAAACGCATCCGTATCCTGTAAACTGTTCAGTATTGCTTAACACTTTTGGGACGCTTACGCATGTCATTTCCACTTAGGCAAGTCACGTATGCCAAGTGGCCTTCGGTACTCTCATGTTCTTTGCATTTCTCGTTTCAAAGTTTCGTCACTTTCACCTTATCATCCGCCTCGCGGCCAATGATTACTCGCGTCGAGGCGAAGACTCGACTGGGTCCAGACCGACTACGCGCTGTAAAGTTGCGCACTTCCGTACCCTCGCACAAACGGAAGTTAAACGAGCATCCAAAGGCTATAAAGGAGAAGGACCGGTCAAGTTCGTGATCAAAACAGCCCTGTCGCACAGACTACATCCGTAACAGGCGCCAAGTTGCAGGCTGCACGTAGTCGGTGCTGAGGCGGTCAATAAGGTCTCGCGCTAAAAGGGCATCGGTCTCGGCAACGGACCAACTTATTTATGATCAGCAACTGAAATCACGCGTACCTAAACGTTACTGTGCCCACATGCTCAACTTACGAGCTCTCCTTGCCCTCAACGTCGTCCTCGTCGCAGCTCTGGCGCTCCTCATTCCGCAAGTGGTAGCGAGGCCCCAGATGCCAACCATGCTCCAGACGCTCTACATGCCCGGCTTCGACGCCTATAGTATGCCATTTTTTGCCGTCCAGGTCGAAGAATAAAATACAATTTTTATCACCTCTTAAAGTTGTGTTGTTAAACGTCAATTCCCGGTTTAGGCGGAAACCAGTATGAGCTCTTCGGACGTCGCTAATGGAAATTGAAGGCGTCCACTCGTTCCGTTGTTGCTGAACATATCACATTCATGTTCATATTACCTCTTGTTTTCCCGTTCGTTGCTTCAGAAGAAGCAAATAAAACAGTACACACTCAGCACGTCTAATGCCAAGAGGTTGATGGAGGTAAGCACCTCTACCGGCGTGGTACATTTTGCAAACATTGATGGGGCTTAAGGACTGTATGGTTTTGCAAAACTGCTAAAGGACTCGATGAAACTGCCAAGTATATTTGCGCGGTGCGTAGTCGAGGCGAATTAGTTCACTGGGCACATGGATGATCCTGTGAATACATGTACGCCTCGTGTGCCGTTAAGGCGACTAATTTCTTTACCTCGCATCGAGTCGCCTCGTGGAACGGAGGGATAGCGGACTAAAACCGTGAAAGGTTTGGGTGGAACACTGCTTGCAATCTGGCCGTAACTGCTAATGTGTTCTTGCTTCTTGGCAGCGCACGTGTGTGATTGCAATTTCGGCCATGGCTGATCATGTCATGCCGGTCCCGAATCGTTTACCTCGACGCGTACGCTACTCGCTGCTTACGAACTCGAAGGTAGTGAAGCTTTCGATACTGCCTGCTAAGTAACGACGTGTAAGTATCTGTCGAGTCACTTGCTGGATTAGCAAGTCTGCTTGTGGGAACCCGAACAAGAACAGCGGTGGTCCTCAAATCACGTGTTTCCAAATTACCTGATTCCTAAGTTATGAAGGAAACCGCTAAAATTTGCTTTGCATTTTAGCATTAACCTTAAAATACAAGGAAAAGCCGAAAATTGGGAACGAACGTGGTTATCGGCCTGCCACTGGCTTTCTACAAGTCACGTAGACATTCATTTTTATTGACATTAGTCGCCCTCTCCTGTTGCGTCACCCCTCCCCCCAGGGCGATGTCACTCCCGCCCAATGATTTGTGTCCACTGCCGTCCTGCAAGAAAACGCACAAAGTTACACAGGGAAGTCGCATGCTTACACCGGGAAATGTGCGCGTCGAGACAGCACCGGCCACTTGTCGATGTGGTGCAGACGATGCGTAGAAAGGCAGGGTAGGCGGTCACAACGAAGTTTTGGAGTCGTCACAACGTCGCATAAACTACGCGCAAGCGGCGGACAGCGTGTAGCCTACGCGTAGTCGATGACTAAACTCAACGCATCGAATGATACAAAAGGACACGGTTTCAACTCTTTGACCAACCAGTTCATAAGCTACTTTGAATTCTCGGGCTGCTTCCATCTACTTCACCAGAAAACTTCAAACATGCTGAACTTCCACTTCATCGCTACTACGTTCTTGGTCGTCCTTGCGATCGTCGTCTTCATGAGCTCTTCGGTGGAAGCGAGACCCCAGCTGCCCAGTATGCTGCAGACACTCTACATGCCCGGCTTCAACCCATACGGCAACGCTCAGTACTCCTTCTTCGGACGTCGATGAACGCTCGCGACGGGCACGATGCAGCTCCTTATACCTCTGTGTTTGCTTTCATACATGTGCACATTACGGGTTTTTTTATTGACTCCAGCTGTATACAAAGGTAAAGAATTTGCGTCTTAATAAATAGATCAGTGGTTGAATACTTCGAGCATTTCGGGATGAAGTCGGTAGCAGAGCACTAGGCTATTCCTAGGGTCAGTGAAGCAACGATTAACGTTCCATATGTTGTCCAAAACCTGTAATCGATCTCACTTTCTGTCGAGCTGTACAGCGCGCAAGTCACGCTATCTCTAACATTACGAGTCAGTCGGAACGGAAACGAAAAAGGCTCTCATTCTGGTCGCCATTTGTTTGCGGACACCTTTGTAGAATCTCTTGTTTTGTTTTTGAACGTTCACGAAGGGTTAAGTCTCAACGCTCTCCGTTGATACGTCGGGCAATTCCTTCCCTGCGAATTCCATCAGACGTCGTAGTTCTTCGAGGTACACGTCGACGAACCACTGCTCAGCTTCGCGTCGAACCTCGGCGTCTGCGCACGAGACCAAGTATTGGGCAAAGTCGAGCATGGGGCTACCTGGAAATATCTAGTCAACCTGTAGAGCTAGATCATTCCCTACTGGAACGGTTGTCTTTGTCCTCTTGAGGTAGGGTTCTTAAAGGTCTTGATGCGCCGCTTGCGAGCTTCAGGCGCCTCTGCTTTCTATTCGTGCTTACCTGTAAAGACCGTTTGCCAGTCAATGAAAGCCGCTACGTCATTCAATCTATTTCCGTCGTGGGCTTTCTTGAATAGAATATTGTTCGTCCACAGATCACCATGGCAGAGCAAAAATGGAAGACCTAAGAAGTCCTGTGACCATTATAGGACAGGAGGAGAAATGTTCAGTTAGCCAACCCATTTCCTTCGGACGATCGAGAAGAGCGTAATTAGTAAATTCCAGCGTTGCCACATGCTTTATTCTTTTCAGCAAAGGCTGAAACTTGCCTAAACGAGCAGGAAACACGACGACGACAGGACTACTTGCCTGGACTCATATTCTCGAGGTCCGACCAAACCTTGGAGTACATTGCCTGTAGACTGCCATCAAGATGTGCTGGACCACCTTCGATGCGTCGCCACTCTTGAGATTCAACGCACAGAAGATGTTTATGGTAGGCGGCAAAATGCTTCACGATGTTTTTAATCTGAATCCGGAAAAAGGTCAGTTGATCCACGCTACTATAGCCCGCAGAATAACCTGCGTAACGTTGGGCGACTGAACAAAGCGTCCGATATGACCTTTCTCTGAGAAGTCCTCCATTATAATGACGCCTGGGGCAGCCAGGTCCGGCTCTATTCTTCTAGCATAGTGCACCGTTGGCAAAGGAAAGCCGGGAATGTCGCGAAAGTACTCCAAGAAGTCGCACTCGGCGCTGTGGCACTTCACCAGGTCCTTCCTAGCGTCTTCGTACATTTTCTAAACGTTTGCACGCGGCTCGGTAACAGCTCGTGACTGCTTCTTCGTCACCCAAGCCTACCTCTTTGTCACCATGTGTGGTCCAATTGTCTATGCTGGCGAAGATATTCCGGGTATGGGGAACTTTCATCGCACACGAGTAGATACTACCATTTGCGAATGTGATGGTGGTTTTGTAAACATCCGACATAAAACCTTTTCCCTCGCTAATGTTCTCTGTTGTTACCTGCAAAGAACAAATAAAAAAGTGACGGGCGTCGTAAGAAATCCAAACAGTAACTCACATCGGAAACCACGTTCTCTTCCGAGCAGCTTCGAAATTCCTTGTTAGTTTGCCGCAGAATGTCAACAAGCCAAGCGACGGTTAGCCCGCATTCGGTTACCTTTGCCTCTCTCAGCGAAGAAAGTTTGACAAGTGTCTCAATCTCGTCCTGCATGGGCGTAGATTTTACTGAAATAAAACAGTGTTTTCGATTGCGTTGAATAAGTTAGACGAGCAAGCAAAGCGGTGCAAAGGTCCGAAAGACCAGCGTGATTCCACTAAAAGAGCACGTGTAATGCGTTTGTTTGCGTTCAGTGAAGGTCGGACGGCGTTTATATTGCACTCTCTCAGCGCTACGAAACATTTCGTAACCAAATGAATCAAATTTTTGGGGGAAAATTGTTTGCGATCGAGAAAGTCCGCCGGATTCATGACGTGTCGAAGCAATGTATAAGTCGTCGGTTTCTTCGTTCTATGAGTACATGCCTCTAGCTCTATGCTCTGTACCCCCTACTATATTATACAATGTTCAGACTGGAACGTGATGTCATGTTTTAATGTTTTAAGAAAACCACACGAGAGACATCAAGCTCTTCAGCGGTGCTAGGCGACTAGCGTCGTCCGTAGTAGGCGTAGCCGTAGGGCGAGTAATAGCCTGAAACGAACGATTCATCAGAAAGTAATTTCATCGTTTCATCGTAGCACACCATGAATTTCTTTAGGAACTTACCATAGTTGTACCCGTACGATGGTCCGAATCCGCTGAAGCCCACGAGGTTGTTCAAAATCGTACCGCTAGTGAAGCCGTCCACCGGTTTTCGCTTCCGTCGTTAGGCTGACGAGCAGTAGGGCAGCAGCAGCCGCGAAGAAGGCGTGTATGTACGGGCGTCTCGTTGACATTGCTGTATGCAGGCACCGCAATGATGGAGAAGGCTACGAGTTGGTAAAAAATGCGAGTAACCGTCGCTTAGTTACATGCCAAACCACCAGGGTTTTTATACCGATTTCGTTGCTCTTGCCCTCGTCCACAACGCTTCGAGCACACTAGGTCAATGTTGTTGCCTTCGTAGCAAGCACGAGGTCAAACAAAAATAACTAATTCTATGCTCCGTTCTTTCATGCGACCTTCGACGGACGTTCGGCAGTCAGCCAGTGAACATTCGGTCTGAACATTTCTTCCGCCACGAAGGGTCAACGAAGGAGCAGTGCGTTGCTGCTCCGTCGTCTGTCTATTTCTGTTCGTAGATGTACCAGACGTTGTGTTTTATGCGTGTCATCGTGTTGGACTAATCATGTTTGCAGAACAAACATGAACTATCTTTAGAAGTAGATGCCGCAATGACCTTCAGAGGCCCGACCGCTGACCTTGGCCTAGTACGGTCTGTTAAAACAGAGGTTACTTAGATGATCCTGGTCCTGAGACGACATCATTCTCTTGCTAAACACGATGCACGTACAAGCAACAAGTACATGCAATTCGCGATGACCATATACAAGGCGCCACGTCACATCTCACATTTCCAGATACCATTAAACTCCTGCTTTACGCTTCGCTGAACCGACGATTTTGCCCGTGATACGGCATTTACCGTCGAGGAAATCGTGCAAATTAATTCCGCATTCCTTTCTATTCTCAGACGAACTTTGAGACCCGACAGTTGAGATGGTCTTATTTTGTAGCGGGTGGGGTAGGCTGAATTTTAGGGCGAGCAGTTTCAGCGTTAATGCTATCGGTGAAGAATCGTCGGCAAATAACCTGCTTTTTATAGAAAGGCTTACAACGTGCAGTGTGGGCGTGATTATTTACGAATTTCTTAGTTTTTTCGAGTTAATGTGCGTACTCAGTTGGATCGAGTTCAGTGGTTTTCGAACGTCGTCGCATCATTGTTTTCGCACGAGCCAGCGGTTCAAATGTGAACATAACAGGCGTCATGCGCAAACTAAGGAGCGCACAAAGCAGAGTCTTGAACGGTCGCAACGAGGTTTCGACAGACTACAAGGCGACTACGCGCCTTTTCTTCTTCGCCTCTTGCGAAAAGAACAGGAAAGAACTGAGCAAAGAACTTAATTAACGACTACGTGACATTGTGTTGGCTACGGCAACAGCACACTGTGGCCAAGGTGTAGTCGATGACGGGCGATCAGCGAAGGAGACGGTATAAAACCCCGTCGGTAATTGGCATGGAACAAACCTTTTACCACCTTCTAGTTCTTGACATGCTTGAGTCCTTTTTTTGCTACTAACTGGTCAACCCAACCATGTCGACGGCGCGTTCATTCACCCTCACTTTCTTCGTCGTGTTTGCTGTCACTCTGTTCGCAAGTACAGTGACGGAAGCTAAGCCTCTCGTTGACGGATTCACGAGCGGCTCCATTCTGGGCAACATTGTCGGCTTTGGAGGATTCGCGCCTTCATACGGATATAACTATGGCAAGTTTTCCTAGCACTTTCTTGCTTAGCATCATCACCAGTTTACGCGCGCATCATTCCTAGTATATCGTTAATTTCAGGTTCTTACTCGCCATACGGCTATGCATACTACGGACGTCGCTAAGCGCAAGTCGAACTTGTGATTCAATATTCCTATTTCTTGAACCAATGCGGTTTTGTTTAATCTTTGCCCATACGTGACTGTACAAAATGTCAATGTGTTAGTTGGTTTCGAAATAAAAAAATACCCACATGCATGCTTTTATTCATGAACGAAACGTTAAACGGTCTAGCGAACGTTTTACGGCGGTGTGACCAGTCGTTTCCACGTACGGGCAGTTCTCAAGGGATTGCGGAGCTCCAGAGGACGCACGGATTAGAGTCAGAGGAGAGATGCTGTCGCCGGAATCAGTCTATGTTATGGTGTCACGGTATAAGAATTTCGCGAGAGTCCCTTACCCTCCCGAAAGCGCGCGCACCCTTCGAAAAATTCCACCTCAAAGGAGTCGCCGGCGCCAACGCCAAATGCCCACCACGATTCATGCTCGTTTGACGTGTTCTTGCAGGTAAGTTCGGTCGTGGCCTGAGAAGGCTCGAAGTTTGGCTCGCATTCGAGTCTCGCCACCGCACACGGATGGAATGCCCCTTTCGTGGTAGGGTCCTTGTGGTCGCCACCCGGCAACGTTGAGTACACGACACGACCACCTTCGAGATTTTGATATGCTTGGTCGCCGGTTATCTGAAAAAGCATATAAACTGCTTAGAGGGTGGGCAGAATAGGTTCTGCAACGATGGCCATATGAACGAAAAGCATGAGATCGCCAACGAAGAAGCATGGGAACAAAGAGCATGAGAAGAATGTGCATGATAGCACATAGCTTGAGCAAAAATGCACCAAAAACTAGGCGTGGAATCCAGGAACTGGAAAACAGAACCAGTGTTCGGCGAATCCGGTGAATACTACTAACCAGTACATCTTCAGTGTAGTACTAGCACGTACCTCTAATTTTACAGGGGCTCCGGCGATTATGACTGGTTCGCATCCGAAGTAACCAAAGCTGTCCACAAAACGATCGCCAGAAAACTGTCCATCAGCGCAGATGTCGCCGACGGCGTTACGGCCGGTGACGGCACATATCGCTAGGATGACAAGCATACGGAGCGCCATTCACGACCGACGCATTCAAGTGAAACTGCAATGTTTGTTGTTCGAAGCTGAACTTTATCGCTGCGACCAGAATTTTTGTTATGTGAGGCGTTCGCGACTAATTGAATTTAATCCCTTGCGCTCATGACAGTGGTCCGTTCGCACTTCGGATTGTTATCGACCAGGAAATGCTGCGCACTCGGTTCACGATGGCCAAATGGCCTGCAGGCCGTCGGGTCGGGGCGGGCCTGGCCTCAGCGACTAGAATAACCGGCGGGCTCGGGCCGGACGGGCCCTAGCCCTGGTCCGGCTCCGTCGCAAGGCCCGCAAATGCTCAAATTGTTCATTTTGCAAAAAAATCTACGATAAGTCCGCTGAGCGTTGCTCAGTTGCCATTTTAAACCAGTCAAAAACATTCCAAATTGCTACGCGACCGTTTCTTGTACTTGATAGAAGCCTGCTGCCATAGCCTATCCAGTACGATTTCATGGAAACGGTGCACCCTGCTGTATGAACGAACTGCGGCAATTGTCAGATAATCTTTATTTATACTCGAAGCTAGGATCAGGGCATGTAGTGCGTGAAAATGGCACATAAGACCCGTAGTTGCATGACTGCGATTGAGGTAAGAAGCATGTGGACCATTGTTGCCGGGAGATTTATCGGCGTCCAAAGAAGGCGTATTGAGCGTTGCCTCCTAAAACGAGTGTGGTGGAAAAGTGTTTCGAAATTTTTTATCAGCAAAAGGCAAGCACATTTAGATTACTATCGAACTGTAAAGGATGCTTACCGTAAGGGTTAAAGCCGGGCATGTAGAGTGTCTGGAGCATGGAGGGCAGCTGCGGCCTCGCTTCCGTCGAAGAGCTCAGAAGGACGATGACCGCGATCAGCACGACGAAGACGGTGGCGAAAGTGCGGAAGTTCAGCATCTCCAGGGTTCGGGCAGAGAGAAGTGAGCAGGTGATAGACTTGGTTAGAGCTAATGAACTGGTTGAGCACAGAAGGAAGGGGATCTCCTTTTATACCTTTGGTTTCCGTTGAATTGTTGTCATCGACTACGCGTAGACTACACGCTGTCCATCACCCTGGTCGTAGTCTGTGTAACGTTGCGATGACTTCGAGATCCCATGCGTCAGCCCCGCCCCAACTTCGCTCTTTTCGTGAGTGTTCGACGCTCGTTTGGCGCGCATCCTTCCGCATTTACAGCGTATGTTTTGTGTATTACCCGTCGCGTAGGTGAAGAACCCATTGCGGTTTAATCATCGGTCGGGACCGAACCTCGCGAAGGAAGTAGGGTCCTGACGCAACAAAGAACGTTTGGGTAGCTACGTGACTTTTTGAAATTCACTATTCTTACTGGTCAAAACAGCAAACG